>PVIC010005550.1:0-57496 GCA_004025085.1 Thryonomys swinderianus | reverse complement strand
AATGCTGGGCGTGGAGACTCACGCCCGCCAGAAATCAATACCACATACCACAGTGCTGGGCGTGGTGGCTCACGCCTGTAATCCCAGCACTCGGGAGGCAGAGACAGGAGGATTGCTGAGTTCGAGGCTTACCTGGGCTACATAGTGAGCTCAGGGCCAGCCTGGACTACAAAGCGAGACCCTGTCTCAAAAAAAAAAAAGAAAAAGAATGAAACAGTTTCAGCAAAACATCTTCCTTTATAGGCATATATTGTTACATTTTATATTTAAAGGGAAAGGGGGTGACTAGTACTGACATATAGTAAATAAGGGGAAATAATTGATTAGTAGTATTCAGTTCTGATAACCTGTTTACTATTTATTCCCTGTGTTTGAAGAAAGACTACTGAATGCTCTAAGTGGTGGTTTCTCACTTGGAAAGGAAATCAGCAATATCTTTTATATTTGTTTTATATAGTGCTGGGCGTGGTGGCTCACTCCTGTTTTATAGACTTTTTATGAGGGTCAAGTTGATAAAACGTCTTTAGTTAACAGCAGAATCTAATTTAAATTATTAGTCTTCTGGCACCTTACTAAAATGATGACTCTTTCTTGATATTGTCCAAGTAATTAACAAAGATTAAATATATTGGTTCAAATTTTGAGCAGCCTATGTGGCAAGCCAACACTGGATGAGGTGATTCCACAGGAGGCCTTAGGTGAGAGGGGAGTTTGTACTCACAGTCCCCAATCACCAGCAGGTCTACAACAGTAGAGGAGTTCAGCAGAGCAGATGATACAGTCTGTTTTAATCCACAATATCATAGTATCTTCCCCCAAAATAGATAGTTCCAATGTTCTGTTTAGTCTTCTACATCCTCTGTTTTCTTTCCTTGACTAGCAAGGTAGTGAATTATTTTGCTTTCCCATGCAGTTTGTAGAAATTACAGAAAACAATATCTACCACTTTAGATTGAGATTTCATCTTGATTTCATATGAATTATGATTTTCACCATAAAGACTTGTGTTTATGCAAGATATCATCTCAGAAGGCACAAAGTGCTATTAGTGGTACCAACTTCAATACTTAACATTGGTTATCTGTCAGAATTTTTCACTATAATGCTCTGTTCTCATTTGTAATTTGTAAGCATTCTAAGAAATTGTGAGGTTAGGTAAAAATCCTGTTAATCCACAAAGTTTAACGTATTAATTTCATGCTTTTATAATTTTGGCCTCGATTATAGGAATGGTGGTTGTCCCAGGGTAATTTCCTTGCTCAATCTTTTTTTTTTTTTGCAACATTTCATTATTGTTCTACTGCAAGGGTGAAATTTATCATTTTGCTTATGATTTATTGATTTTTATAGCAGTATGACTCAGATTCTTATTCTATTCACTTATAATTATTTACTATCATTATTGATTTTGACCTTAAACTGGCCCAGATTTGGCCAGTGGATTGACTCTTGGGTCCTGTAGGTATGTCGTCATAATCTTTGAGTACATCTTCACTTTCTTGTCCAATGAGACACCTAGACTTGTTTTCTATTTTCCACCCCCAGCCCTGGATTCAGCCATTTTTCCAAGGAGTTCTGGGCTTTGTCCACGGAGAATGAAACTAGATGCAAAATCATCCGCTAAGTATGGTTAGTGTTACTTGTTTCTTATTATTTATGTTCTCCTCACATCTTTATTATTTGATTGAAACATTTATTCCACTTGATTTAAATGTTATTGACATTTTAATTTGTTCCAATCAAATTTTCTTTGTTTCTCTATTTTCCTTCCCTTCTTTTGAAGTAATCATATCTTTATTATTCCATGTTTTCTTCTTTTACTTCATTAAATAATTCATACTTTTATTATTATTACTGTGGGGTAGAAATTATAATATGTGTCATACTATGGTCAATGTATAATAGTTTTAAAAGTTACAAAATGTATATATTGTTCTGTTTTACTATCTTCCTGAATTGTCAGGACATATATATTTCAAATCTCACAAGATATATTTATTGTTTTATGCAGTAAATATTTAACTAGATTTGCATGTGTGTGTGTGTGTGTGTATTACTCTTTCTAGTGTACTTCATTTCTTCTTACAGCATTTTCCTTCTGAGAGAAAAACTCACTATAGGATTTCTTTTAGTACAAGTGTGCTGGCAATAAATTACCTTATATTTTGCTTATCTGAAATGACTCTTATTTAATATTTATTCTTTAAAGGTTTTTAATGGGAATAGAATTCTAAACTAAGAATTATTTTCTTTCTGATCCCACCCCACTGGTTTTCTAAGTTACTTTCTGTCTTTTTGTTAGTACTTTGAAGGTAATCTGTGTTCAATCCCTCCCTGCTTTGAACATTTTCTGCAATCTCACTTTTCTGCAGTTTTACTGTGCCAGTGTTTGACTTTGTACCCCCTTCTGATGTGTTGAAATCCTCACCTTCAATATCTTTACCCACACAATCATTATGAAGGTAATCCAGTCATCAGGACAGACTCTAATCCAATACAACTAGTGTTCCTTAGGGAAAGGGGAAATTCATACACAGGGATGGAGACTCATGGTACCAGTGTTATGATGCCAGAGGCAAGACAGACCAAGTGTGCCAGAGAGCTTATAACAAAACAACTTTCTTGATAATCCATTAATCAATGAATGGCTGCAAAAAACACACCTCCAAGAACCACTAGTATGTTTCTGAGAACTGTTTTCAATATTTGAATTTGACAGATAAATCATAGCATATAGTTTTCTTTGTGTTTTTCTTGCCTTAATGCACAGGCAGTGCACTGTCAGTGCCAAGTAGAGATACTAATGATTGTAGCGTTTTTGGAATGTAGAACTTAGTGACTCTGACAAACTTAGGGAAATCTTCAGATATCTCTTCATACATTCTCCTACTATTTTAGTCTCCATTTTTTTCTCATTCTAAGAAGCTAATGCATAGTAGATCTCTTCATTATAACCCATTTATCTCTCATTCTTTTTTTATTTTATATTTTTCTTTTTTCCTCTGTGTTCTATAATTGAGGTATTTTCTAATAATATTTCTTATTCACTAAAATTATTTGTGGTTGAAATATAACAATCAATTGAACTTCTAATTTTAGTCATTGTGTTTTTCATGTCTAGGATTTCCTTCTCATGTTTTACACATTACAGTTGACTGCCTAAATCATTATTCTATCTTGAATATATTACTTGCAATTATTTTAAGGCTATAATAATTTTAACTTGTGATTCTTATTATTAATTTTTCTTTCTTGGCTTTTAGTCCTTCAGTCTTATTCCCTGTATCACCCTGTAACTTTTGATTGAATGCTTGATGTTTCAGAAGAAATTACAGTGACATGGTGTGACACTTTCTTCACATAAAATATTAGCATACAAGTCTGATCAGTTAGGGCATGGCCTATTTCAGGCTACCTCTTCCTTCTTGGGCAAATCTCTTTCAGGTGTGTTTTTCCAAAGGCCAGCATCACCAGGGGCCTTCTTCTTTAATGCATTATGAATGCCAAACCATAACTCTCTAGTACCACAAGACTCCTAAAGTCTGTTAATTTCTGTCCTTTTTACAGCAGCTTTTTTCCCTTATTTCTGAGGTATCACCTGCCAAATATATTGCTTTGGAGTAAACAAATATCTCCAGAGGCAAATATATCAAAACAATTCAAGTTCACCTCTCTGTGGTTTTCTTCTCTGTGGGATATTCCTCCCCCTTTAAAGAAAAATAGCTACTTGGACAGCTCTAGACTCCAAGTTCTGTTCCCTCACACACACCCTGTAAGTGAGCCAAAATCTCTAGGCTGTCACTTTGTCTTTGCCATTGGTGCCATGATGTGAATCACTAAAGGCCCGAAGAAGAAAAAGTAGCCATAAATGCCATGCTCAGTTCCTTGCAATTCACTTCTCTTCAGGCTCATAAACCTTAATGCCTGGTTCTTCTAGTTGTTGTTTAATGTTGCAAAAGAACAACTTCACTTCTCTCTCTCTGCTCCTCAACATAGGTGGTAAATTTCTAGGTGGAAAATCTTACTACTGTCATTACTATTGAAGTCAAGACTGCAGTATCCCATTTTTACTGACTGATCTAACAATGGAAATAATCATCTCTGCGTGCTCTTCCCATGGGAAGATCTGAAGTTAATTCAACTTGGAGAAAAGGAAAGTAATAAATTTAATTAATTTTCATTTTAATTTGCCAAATCTTGGACAGTGACTTCCTAAAAGACACTACTGAATAAAATATAATGGAGAAGAGGGAGATGGATCAAGGGACAATAGGAAGAAGGGAAAAGGTGGAAGAGAGAGAGGGGGGGGAGACCACCTTCTTGGTCCCATGAGGTTTCAGTCTAGAGAATTTAAGTATATTGACAAGTAAATAAAACTTTTAGATAACTACTAGTCAGAGAATTAAAATGAGCTGGGAAAAACACTACTTATGACTGAAGGAGGGAGCATGAAATACTTTCTGAGGAAACATTATTAAATCAGGGATCAAAATGTTGAGAAATTTGCAACTATCCAAAGATCAAGCAGAATAACATTCTAAGTAAGGAATTGTTAAAGGTAAGTCTTCCCATGGAGACATTTGTGTTAGGTAAATACAAATGTTGATACTAACAACCTTTCCTTCTTTCTGTTGGCCTTCTAGTCCATGCTACTGGAAAACTGAATAGGCAGCTGACTGGCAATGGCGGCTGTGAAATGTAATTTTCAGATTCAGTATAGACAAATGAATGTGGGCCAAGAAGTAATCATTACAAACTTCCTTTATAAAAAGTGAAGATATTCTCCCTCTCTCCTCAGAGTAAGATTGATACAAATATCCAGAAGTTATTGTTTCTATTGACAGATGATATTAATATTATTTACAGCCAAGTCAACTTATTCTGTAACCTAAATGATAAAATTTTACCAGAGAGCCGAATCCTAACCACTAGACCACCAGGGAAGTTAAATGATAAAATTTTAAATTACCTCAAATGATGCTTACATAAAAGAGCGGGAGGGTGAGACTTGATGGCACATGCATGTAATCCCAGAACTCAGAAAGCTAAAGCAGCGCAATTCCAAGGTAAGGACATCATGGACAACATAAAAAGTTCAAGGCCACCCTGGACTACACTGTAAAATGCAGTAAGAAAAATAAAAAGGAGAGTGGGGAGAGAAATGGAGAAATTTAATGTACATGTGTAAGAAAAGATTAACTAGCCATGCAATCATACTTGACATTACAACATTCATGGTCCCCTACCTATTATCATGTGTTTGTGTTTTCCTTACTCTTAACTGTCATCACCAATGACTGGGATCTTTTATTTTGGAGTAAACCAAGCTGTCGTTCCTGAAGGAAATAAGTCTTGTCTGTATTTGGGTGCTAAGGCTTCTGTTAAGATTGGGGAACTGAAACATTCAGTGTCACTCTCCGGAAACTTCGAGTTTCACATAGAGTTCCCTTTGTCTATAATGGAGAATTCTCATCCTCTGAAGAGATCAGTCAGCCAGTAAAATACAGTTCTTCCATTGGCTATTGATTGCGTGGCATAAATTTCTACTATCAGCTGCAACTTCCAGTTAAATCAAATTATTACTGTTTCTCTGAGGAAGTTACTCATCCATTGACAACTGAGGTCTCCAAAGTTAGACAACCATGAAGTAAGTCTTGCAGCTACCTAGACACTAATGCCTCACCAGCTGTATGCCAAGAAAGGTGCAGAGATAGCATGGAGGAATGCACAAGAGAGGGGGGAACTGACACTTTTTTAAAGCTCTCTGATATTTATACTAGTAGCTCAAGGATGACAGTGAGAGATTTGCCACTGACTGGGCTTCCTGACTTCAGCTGAAATGATAATATCAGAGCCCACAGGGAACCTGTAAGTTATAAACACAAGGCAGGCACAGTCACCATAGGGGCAGCAGAAACAGTGGCTCCCAGAATTATGCCTGGATTGTTTCAGGTAACTATACAGGCAGCTTATACCAGCTTTGCTTTAATCTATGTCTTGCAGTTCTTATAAGCACTACCTGAGCTTCCAATATGAAGTCATCACTTAAAGTTGTAGAAGGCATTAGAAAATAGAAAATACAATTGAATTTTACCCTTTACTAGGCTACTGAAATTGACATGACCATAGGCAACAAATTTCTGTTGTGACTTCATCTTTTGTAGTTTTAAAATGAGCATATTGAAATGCTTTAAAATGATAAAAGTAGACAGTACATAGTAAGTACCTACAATGTACCAAACATTGCTTTAAACATTTCTAATGAATTATCTTTCCCAACCATCTCACAAAATGTGTCCTCTTATTAAGTCCAAATTGCATATGAAGCAAATGAGTAGAAGTTAGTGATGAATCAAGCATCAAAATCAAGAAGTGATGGCTCAGAACCTTAATCCTCAAGCCACTAAGAAGTTGAAGCCTTTTCTGTCTTGATTCTAATATCTGGTTTTCTTTTCCCAGTTGGTACTTTGATCTCACAGCCCAAGCTGATCCCCAGGAATGGACAATTTTAGAAAAACAGGAACCAGTTTTCTGAAATTGGGATGGTTGTGTAATTTAACTCAGGTGGACTGTATTTTTTTTTAACCAGGCATCCATGCACCACAGGCTTCTGGGCGCTAGAACAAAAGTAACCAAGTGCATAATGATCACAACTGAGACACTTAGCCCAAACAAATCTATGCCAAAGCACACGGGAGAGTACGGGAGATAATTCTCTGTCAATACCTCCAATCATTCTGGGATATTCCTTCACAAAATTGTCAATGAACACACAGGATACTGCATAGAAGGCTGGTGGTCATGGGATGTCTCAAGGGATGACACTGGATTGAAAGTGGAATATTCTGACTCTACCTCCTGTCTGACTTTTGCACCATGATGAACTTGCTATTCTCGTCATGGAAAATTAGCACTGAAGGAATCTCCAGGTTCAAATTCAGGAATTGACACATGAGACTATGGAGGTCAGTGAAACAGAGCCAATCCAGAGCTCAGCCGTTTTCCCTATCCTGCTTCGCTTTCCACACAGTGCCCCATTGCCAACCAAATCCCTCATTATCTAAGCACTGATCTTCTTACCTGTAGAATGGGAATAACCTGACCTAAAGTTAATACAGGAAATGTTGTTTGATAAGTATGTACTATTGAAATGCCAGTGTCCAAAAGGTTTGGAATATATCATGTTCCTTTTCATTGGGTGATTATTTCCACACACTTTAGCAAAAAGTATACTAAGGCTCTCTAAGAACCTCTCTGAATTTGAAAGATGGATGCACCTTATTTGTGATCAAATTATAGGTTAAATCTATGAGATATGGAAGATGAGTCTGGGAAACTTTTAGTAGACCATGAAAGAGGTTTTTTTTATTTTTTTAAAAAAACCTAAAGATATCATTTGATAAATCATAAATATCCTCTAGAGGAAAAGATGATTACTCTACTGCTTGCATTATTGAAGCTCCCATCAGACAGAGCACTTCAGAGTATGTTAAACAGGGTTATCTGCCATTAGCAACCATTGTCCAAGGTAAGACTTGTCCAGCTTTGAATCCATAGTCTTTGTGTGTGTGTCTTATTTCCTCTTCAGTCTAGGGACAACTGTTCCTATAGGGCCTAAGTGCCCTGATGACTACAAACTACCCAAGCTGAAATAAGGTGTGATTGAGCTAATTGTTGCAATTTAATTTTCAGCTACTTTCTCTTAGCTCTGATTTGACACTTCCTATAATCCAGAGATGCACTTTGTGCTTAATGTGTAATATCCATGTAACTTTCCCCAGAACATGACAAAGAAAGTTAGTGAATACGATTAACATGCTCTTTTAGCCTTCAGTTATCACATATAAAGACTGAGGCTCACAAAAGATCTAGTAAGTGAAAGAACTAAGATTGAGACAAAGACTATCTGAATTTACTGTCTACATTTCCAACTCTCTCCCATTTTTTTACTTCCTACATGCAAAGGACAAATCTCATGAGTAATTTTTCCAATGTATAATACTATTTTCACAAATATGTGAGAAGTTCTTCTATTGATAAAATATTAACCTCATTCTATATGGTTTAAGAAGGAAAAATTAGACTCAGTGACTAAAAAACATAGCCAGATATCATCTGAATGTAGAGTTTTGTGTTAGCTGGCATGGTCCATAAAAGAGAAGTAGCTGTAGAAGACCCTTGACTTTCAAACTCAGTTCGCTCATGAGGAATGCTTGTAATGTAAGTTGGTCAGTTGAAGGCTCAGGCTCCTCTACACAGCCTTCAAAGTCTCTCTCCTATCTATAGGTAAATCTCAATGTCTAGACATTGGCCTAAGATTTCTCAATTAACTCCATGCAAGGAAGGATGTAGTAACGTTTCTTGCAGAACTCTTTAAGGGTTAAATCTGTATGTGAGACTATCTGAAGCATAACCAGCTGCCATTTGGGTCATAACAAAAAACTTTATTTGTAAGTTAAAACTAAAATTCTGGTCATAACCCAAGTCATTTGTGTGTCATCTGGTCATAACTAGAGAGTCTACTGTATTCTATGAATGTAGCCAACAGAAGCTACTGTTCCACGTTGTCAGAGACCACACCTCAAGGATTTCTGTTGTAAAGGTCCAAAGTTATAAGTGCTCTGAAATGTCTCAATTTGGTGACCAGAAGATATCAGTAAACAACAAGTGAAAATATCCTTTTTTTAATATAGTTCTCAATGGTGATTTAACACCAAGAGTGCACTGACCAATCTCCTAAAACACCAGTTGAGAATAAAAACAAAACAATGACAAAATAACACATGACTAGAGAATTACAGAAGAGAATTTCTTTCTTGAATTTATTGCTTTTAAAATCAATGCACTACCTTGTCTGACAACTTTTCTCTATTTCACTTACCAACTTAAATTATCCCTTCTTTGTGGGCCATCTCAAGCCTTGACTCTGTCATGCAGAATTTCCCCAGGCAGATTCAGGATTTCAAGCTGGTCCAATGCACTCTCTGCCAGCAATGTTCTTTCCCTTCTGAAAGAGAGTAATCTGATATTATAAAAAACCTGCTCTAAGAACTACCAAACTGTAGAAAAGTCAATGACCACACAGAATAAGAATATTCAAGAAAAAATTTCATAAAAAGAGAATGTGTCCTGGAGATAAATCTGAATACATTTACCTCCAACCTAAGAAGGTGGAAAATATGACATTTGATCTCCCAACAGAACCCTAGCAATCAACACAGTACCAGACACATTGTAGATATTCAGAAATATTTATCAAAGGAAAGAAAGATGGGTGGAAGAGGAAAGGAAGGAGGCAAAAGTGGACCAAGCACATTTGTGTAATATTGCATAGATTCAACAAACAATAAGAATAATGTTATATATGCACTCATGTCTATATAGCAGCTCAGTTTACAATAGCTAAATCTTGAAAACAGCCCAAATGTCCATCTGCAGGAGACTGGATGACAAAGATGTGATTTTTTAAAAAATAAAATGGAGTATCACCCAGCCATAAAAAGAGGATAAATTTGAGTCACTTATACTCAAAGGGATGTACCTTGAGGATATATTCATAAATGAAGTAAACAGGACACAAATGTGTAAATGCCATATCATTACTCTGGTGTGAGAAACTGAAGGTGTAAATGGAAAGGGTGTTCAGGGGAAAGAAAAGAAGGGGAAAATTGATGACAAGAAAAGGAAACAAAGCTTATGTGAAGAGGGGTAAGGGCTATAGGGAAGGCAGGGGAATGAGAAAAAATGAGATGTGTCACGGCAGGTGCAGACTCTCAATGCTGAATATGATTGTAATGTATATAAAAATGTACCAATACAATCAATTTTAAAAAGAATAATGAGCATCTGTGTTGGGCAGTGGAAGTAGGACTAAGGATCAGCGTAGGCACCAACTCTGAAGAGCCTTGAAAGGCTAGAGGAGACCTGGAGACGAGCTGGAGAGACATCTGTAACACTGTGAACAGCATTAATGCTGTTTTCATCTTTTCTATTAGACTTCAAGTCGTGTCAGAGTAGGGTTTCCAGCTCATCCCTCTATATAACTCCCCCTTGTTTAGTTTAGTGTGAGCAATAATTGCTTGAAGAATAACTAAACAAACAAATAAACTTATGCCTGTTCAAGGCATTCCTGAGATTGATTTTTTTTGTACCTTGCCAACATTCTGGTTTTTCCAAATAGAAAATCCAAGGTAATGTAAACATTGCTCCAACTCGAGCACTACAGAGAGAATTTAATAAATTTTCCCCTCTGGAGAGTATTTATCATTAGAACAATCTCACCTCGCTGGTGCTGTTCCAAAGCCCCATACTCTCCAGCTTCATTTGGGGCCAGTTTCCAGGACAGAGACAGGCACTTGGAAGAGAACCCAATGGAAAGCTTCACGACTAGAGAATTTTAAAATATGCCCAACCTCTGACAGGACATTTTCATGAAGTGTTTCAGTCCACTCTCTTCTTACTAGACTACTCTTAATTATAATTTATCTTTCAGAAGATGTACATGATATATTAGAATTTTTTAAAAGAGTAGAAAGGGCTAGAGAGAAAGAGGAGTGGAAACGCTCTCACTCCTTTTCACTTACCCTGGAGTTCCATAAAATTTCCCTTCTTCAGACCTCTGTTTCTCCATCTGTAAAATGACAACAATTTCACCTACTTTTTTTGAATTGTAATATCACTTTCAATGCACATCAGTTCTAGCTTTAGGAAATACATTTTGAGTTTAAAACTGTTTGGGATAGCTTTAATTCCTTTAAATTTCCTTCACACAGCTGCCTAGGTGTCTTGGGCTAATCAGAATCTCATCACTAGACCAAAGCCAACAAAATGAGTTTCAGAAAAATAAGTATATAGTCCTACATTTCGATGTCAAAATATCAATTTTACAAATAGAGGATGATACTTATTTTGCTAACACTTGTGTGCAAAATATATGACAGCATTGTTTGAACATCGCCAATGTGCACAGGTACACATGCTGCTTTATTTCTGTAGCTTTGTAACATAACTGGATATCAGGGATTGTGATGCCTCCAACTTTGTTTTTGTTCCTCAGGATTGCTTTTGCTGCTTTGAGTCTTTTCTTGTTCTATATGAATTTTAAGACTGTTTTCTTTAATGATGAATGTTAGTGTTTTAATTAGAACTGTATTAAATCTATGTACTGATTTTGGAAGTATAGCCTTTTTAAAACAGTTTTTCTACCTATTCAAGAATAAGTAATACCTTTCCATTTTATTATTTCCTCTTCAATATCCTTTTTTGAATACTACAATTTTTCTATAGAGGTCTTTTGCTTCCTTTGTTAGGTTATTTCCTAAGTGATTTCTTGAAGCTATATTGAATGACATTGTTTACCCAATTTCACTTTCTGTGGGTTTATTATTAGTATACAGGAACACTTAATTCTGTGTGTTGATTGTGTATTCTGCTATCAGGATGAAATTTATTAGTTCCAGGAGTATTTTGGTGGAATTAAGAGGGGTCGTCTCTGTAGGGAATCACGTCATCTCTGAAAAAGGATAACTTGACTTCTTCCTTTCATATCTGTATCCCTTTTATTTTTCTCTCTTGATTCTCTGGCTACATCTCTGAGTACAATATGCAGAAGCACTGGTCATGGACATTCTTGTTTTGTTCCTGACTTTAGAGGAAGACATAAATGACTTTTAGATTAATCTGAAGAAAAATCTAAAAACTGGAGTTGGGAAATCTGGGTTCAAAGCCCATTAATTTGTCAGTGTCTGACCTAGAACAATTCACAGCTCCGCTGAGCACTAGTTTCCTCATATTCAAACTGGGGTCACAGTTCTGGCACCTGCCTCTCCCATGCAAAAATTACCTGAGCTCTCCCACATGGGCACAATGAGTGCCCTGTAAACGTTCTTACTAAGTGCAACCATCATAGTCTCTGCACAAGTCCATGAGCAAACAAAAATAATCTTATCTCATTCCCAGGAACAACATGAGGTTTGGGTTCCTTCTCAAATGGAAAGAGTTCTCTGGAGGCAACCATGGCTGTCACTGCTGTGCAACTGAGCAGGATGGTCAACCAGAGGGAGTGAATGGAATGGAAACAAGCTGGCTGGGAGTCATTCTGTTTTGAAGGGAACCAAAGCAGCATTACAAAAGAGCAATGTTCTAATCATTCTAGAAATGAATTTGTTTCGTTAAGTGGTCTGTATTCTGTATTTCTAGCTTCTATGATGCTTATCTGAAGAAAAGATTATATGTTCATTTCTGTTTGCAATAATGAATTTTCAAAACTGCTCTTGATATTTTTTCACCTGCATAGTTAACAATTTAATTAAAGGGGGGGGTCTGTTTTTTGTTTGGTTGGCTGGTTGGTTTGGTTCCAGGGATTGAACTCAGGACCTCAATCTTGCCAGGCAGGTGCTGTGCCATTAAGCTAAATCTCCAGACCAAATGAAGTTTAGGTGGGCATCAATACACTATGGGAATCTCTGATACCCAAATCCTTGCACCATTTTGAAGGGAAGCAGAGCCTTGAGAGATTTACATTCTGACTCTTCTCCAGTCCCTCCACTAACTAGCTAAACAACACCCACAGAGGACATTCACATTCCCATCCCAAAACCTATATAAATGTGACCTCACATAACTATGATAATGTTAAAAATTTAGAGACAGAGAAGATCCAGTGAAATAATAGGGTACTGCACTCATAAGAGAGATTCTGGAGATTCAAGGGTGTAAAGGAAATAGTGAGGCCAAACGTGGGTCAGTGATGTGAGGCTGTGAGCCGAAGGGTTCAGATGAAATGGTAAAAAGCAAATCACCAGTCAGTGCTAGAGTCTCAAGAGAAAACACAACCAAGCTTAGTGTCTGCCACCTTGATTTTGAGCCCACTGAACTTAATTTGTATCTCTGGACACCAGAATTACAGGTAAAGGGGTTCTTGATATTTTGAACCATTAAATTTATTATAATTTGTTGCTACCCCACATTAATATTAATATTCTGTGTAAAAATGTTTATATGTCTAAGATAATTGTCTGAAACATGCAACATTAGTTCTCACATCCTACAGACAGGTACTGTTTTACACTTGAGAAAATCCATTTTTTCTTTGGGCACTATGGTTAGTGGGCTCGTAGACAGTATCTCGCTGTTGGAAAAAAAAGTTTTGGTTTTTTGTGTTTTGTTTTTACTCTGTTATGTTTATTAATGTAAAGAAAAGATCACACTTTTTTTTTTTTTGGAATGAGGTAAAGGTGGAAATCCATGAATAAATGTAATGAAAAGAGTGCTGGGATTGAAGTCAGAGAGCTTATCCTTCATTGTGCATGTACTCATGAGTAGTTGCTTTAGAAAGCCACCACCACTCACCCACATATTCATTTCTTAAGGCTGCTATAAAAAAAAATTGCCACAAAGCAAAGGGCTTCACACACAGGAAGTGTACACTTTCACATTTCAGGAAACCAGAACTCCAAAACACAAGGTGTTGGCAGGATGTGTCTATTTGGAACCTTGGAGAATCGACCCTATGCCTCTTCTTCACTTCTGGGGGTGGCCAGACACCCATAGCGTTTCTTGGCCTTTAAGCTTCTAATGTCATCACATGGACATGTTCCCTGCTGTCTCCTTCATGTGTTTTCTCCTCCGATAATAAGACTCATTAACCATCAGATTTAGGGTCCATCTTACTCCAGTATGACTTCTGCAACTGGGTTCTCCAGAGAAAGCAAAGCAATAAGATGCTTGTGTCTATATATAGAAAGAGATTTAAGGAATGGGTTCACACTAGTGGAGGCTAACAAGTCCTCAGATTTGCAGTTGGCAAGCTAGAGACCCATAAGAGCCAATAATACTACTGCATCTGCAAGGCCAGAACAGCTTCATATCCAAGAAAAGGCTACACTTCAATTTTAGTCCAAAGAAAGGAAAAAAAAAGAAACAAAACAGTATCTCAGGTGGAAGGTAAACAGGTAGTTCTGTCCCTTGCATGGCAGAATGTAAGGCTCTCAAAAGAATATTAAAACTACTAAGGCCTGTAACTGGTGGAAGGAGGCCTGTCTACATTAAGAAGGGTGATCTGTTGGGCTGGAGATTTAGCCCAGTGGTTCCAGCACCTGCCTCACAAGTGCAAGGCCCTGGGTCCGATCCCCGCAACCACATACAATGCCGGGCGTGGTGACTCACGCCCACCAACAATCAATACCACATACCACAATGCCGGGCGTGGTGGCTCACGCCTGTAATCCCAGCGCTCTGGAGGCAGAGACAGGAGGATTGCTGAGTTCCAAACTTGCCTGGGCTACATAGTGAGCTCAGAGCCAGCCTGAACGACCAAGCGAGACCCTGTCTCAAAAAAGAAAAAAAAAGAAGGGTGATCTGCTTTACCCAGTCTATCAATTTGAATGTTAAATTCATCCAAAAAGAGTCTCAAAGAAATCCACAAGGAATCTACCAAATAGCTTGTTGCCCAGTCACTTGGTCAGGCTGACACAGAATCTTTACAATTTCATCTTGAGTAATTACCTACCCAGTAACTCTATCTCCAAATAAAGTCACATGTGAGGTTTCAGGTAGCTATGAATGGGGGGGGGGCACTATTCAGCACTCTACACTCTCTCCATTTCTTTGCTGGGAAACCAAGGAGCGGGTCCTGAGCAAGGTCTTCACCCCTGCAGGGCTACTGGAGAACTTTCTCTGTGATGAGTGGGCTTCTCCAGCCAAAGTGCTCCAGGTTCTGACGAGATTGGAAAATGGCTGCTTTAGCAAATGGGACTGCTTCACCCTGGCCCTTGCTGAGCTCCATATCATGGATAAACCCTGTGAATTCCGAATAGAGGACACAGTGCTGTGCTTTCCCAGTGCCTGTTTATCAAAACTCCCTCCTGCTTTTCTCAATGTACCTCTCAATCCAGAATTTCTTGGGACCCAGTTTCAGAAACACTAGACTAGCTCAGTCATTCCCCAGAGAGGTTTCAGTGTCTGATGATCTGTGGTTCCATAAATCAATTAGTCTTCCAACTTCCTTTAAAAAAGAAAAGTACTCTTGGACTCCCAGTGTTGGCTTCAATTATATTTATTATAATGTTACTTAAATATGAATAAACATAAAGCTACCTGTAAATCCCTTATGCTCTTGGCTCTTATGGAACTATAAAACACAAATAAATATGCAAACTAATTTTGAAAAAAAACAATGAAATTAAAATTAACATCATCAATTTTATGTCACATTATTTAGCTGGAAATATCACCACTTATGATGCACATGCAGTACACTCTCTTCCTGTGAAGTTCAATAAATCTATTACAAAGAGCCACAGGTGACTGGGTTCTTCCATGATGTTTTCTCTAGGAAATTCTAGGAAAACTTTATTTGCACAGTTCCCAGGGCCATCATTCACCTTATCATGGTGGGAACATACCATTTACATATTTTTACTCTTATGTTCTTAGTACTCACAGGCATTAGGTAATCCCACTTTGTATCAATGCCATATTACACATAAAAAGAAAGGAAGCCATGCAAATTGTGTAAAAGGTCTAAAGTGTCTGTTTTATATAGTCATTATCGATGTACTAAAATTGAAATTTTAAAATAAATATAAGAATAAGGGAATCACTTGCAAATTCCTTTAACTCCTACTTCTCTAGGTTATATCTTTAAAGTGCCAGTTACAGATGCTTAAGATTCACTCACATGAACCCAAAACACCCTCAGCAGTTAGCCTGAATCTTTCCTCCTTTCTCTTTCAAGAACCATCCATGGCCAATAGCACACATGAAGATGACAATCACAGATCTCAACTACTTCTTGTTATTCAGCATGACCATTATCCCTCCCTTGTACGACTTAAGGAATAACTGTGTATAATACTGTGTGACTTCTGAACTCACAGTGTTGCCTAAGGAAGAAAGGGATGAACTCTAGGGATCTCTTAAAAGCCCTGACTTGAGAAGCCCTGTACACAAATCTCATTAATTCAGACTAAACTGGTCTAGGAAATGACGAGTAGGATTTAGAGAAGTCCAAGTTCCATTTTTCTCTTCACTATTTAGCAAACATAACAAGTCAAACTAGCATAACAATGTTACAAAGCAGAGGTCCTTAATGGGTTGTTTTAATGAACAGGTAAAAATAGTTTAAAATTAGCACAATGATTGTTTTCTTGCAATTGATTCTCTGTTACTCTATTAAGCAGTTTAATTCCCTGCGATCTTGTTTACCCCAATAATTTGCTAAGAAAACTGTTTCATAGGTGGAGTAGAAGCAACATTTAGCTCAGTCTGGTCCAAGTGTGCAGGAGTATCAAATTTGTAGCATCCGATTTAATTAGGTTTTACTAATAGCTAGTGGGGAAAATGCATTAAGTTGCCTAGCCCACTAGGGGTTCCTTTTGTGTCCTGACGTTAATTGCTGCCGTTCACTTCGTTGCCTGTTGCTTCTATCCTGGCTGCCTTCTCTTTTACAGCAGTGTGGGGCACTTTTTGACAAACCTCACTCAACCTCAACAGCATTTCAAGCCCAGCAGACGGTGAATAGAAGGTGATTTAGCTGTCAGTCTGTGTGATGAGATTAGAGGGTTGCCAGAAGGCCACCACACCAAAAGCACCATTGCTTTTTCTGTTCCTGCAAGTGCTGAAGGAGCCATCAAATATATAACTCACCATTTGCAGTACTTCTTGAGGATGGTTTCAGATCTAGCTCATTTTTCATAGTATCACACTGTCCCCTTCTTTCCTCCCTGTCTCCACAGTGCCTTGTCTCGTTCGTCTTACTGTGACAAAATACCTGACGCTTACAGTCTGAAGGAGGAAACCCTGACTTCAGTGCACTGGTGCAGTTTCCTCGTTTCTGCCCCAAGGCAGAAATGGCATAGGGAGAAGAAGTGCCAGGGGAAGCTGCTCCCACTGTGGCAGAGAGGAAGCAGTGAGCAAAGGGAGGGGTTCTGGAGGGACGCATGCACTTCAGACTCCTCACAGCATGACCTACCTCCAGCCAGGCCCCAGCTTCTAAAAGTGCCTTGAGCTCTGAACTCATCCATGGATGAATCCACTGATGAGCACAGCACCCCCAGGGCCCTATCACCTTTTAAAAGCCTTCTACACATGTGAGGCTTTGTAGGATGCTGTGGATCTCACCCACCACACACATATTTCCTCTGTCTTTCAGTAACTACGTATTTTCAGGGTAGTGCATGCGCCAGTTTCTATTGCATTCTGTGAAGGTACCTCATATCTTTGCAGCTAAATAAAAGTTGGAGGAGGGAGATTACTTTTTTCACGTGTTCCTTTAACCCTTACCTTCATTCCAAGCTCTTAACACATAGAACAGTGATGGTGAACATTTTAGAGATCCTGTGCCAAACTGCAACCCCACTTCTTTATGGTCAGGTGCCAAACCTACAATTAAACCTGAGTTCTGGTGTTTTAGTTCAGAGAAAAACAACTCTACATTACTATCCTTTTGTATCAGTTTTTAGGGGGAAAAGTGACTATTTCCATCAGTAACTTTTATAAAACATATATTTTTTGATTGTCCATTCATTTTACAAACATGATCTGTGCTCGTACACAGAACCAGCCAGTCACACCCATGTCACAGAGGAGGAGATACAGGAAAGAAGGAAAATGTCCCGATTCTCTCACAGCTTTCATTTGGCAAAGCTGGGTCCTGTAGCTATAACAAAGTGAGCTCATGGTAGTCCTGGCTCTCCACCTCTAAGAGATCATTTTTTAATGAAAGGAAGAGCATAAATTAAAAAAAAAGGACGTATAATATCAACTTGGAAAACAATAGCAGTTTTTGCAAAAAAAAATTATATTCTGCAATATTTCAACCAATCGCTAGGATAACTTTTTCCCCTGAACATAATATTAATAATCTTAACTAGACTCTGGAAACAAAGCTTATGTAAATAGGGAAGTGGGGGTTGTAGGGAGGGCAAGGGAATGAGAAAAAATGATAATCAAGATGTGTCATGTACACATGTACTAATGGTATAAACTCTCCATGTTGAATGTGATCATAATGTACGTGTAAAATATACCAATAAAATCAATTTTTAAAAAATAATAATCTTAACTAGACTTTGAGATATGTATTCACTTCTCCCCTGGTTCTCAAAATGAAGTGACCTGAATGCCAAAAATCTGATTTGTAATTTTCACAGCTGAATCACACCTATTTCTTTCCAGATCAGATACTCGTGCCACTTGTGCCCAGCAGCCACCCTACCTGAAGCCCAGCAGTTCACCGAGCAGAAGCAAGAGTGGCTTAAGTTCCATGAATAGCAGGACTGAAAAAGAGCAGCTCTGAAGCAGAGGATATTCAATCAATAGACAGAACGTTGGAGTAGAAAACCTTTAAAACTCTTTCCATTCCCAGATTCCTTCATGCTGGGAGTCTTTTGGCTCTTGAAATGTGACAGACATGCGAGGTAGACTTTGAAGGGGAGCCACGTGCTCGAATTTCCAGCTTTTGATTTTATAAAGCATTCTTTGCTGCCGTGGGTCTGGTCGTCAGTTCAAGAAAGAAAATAATGTTGCCTTTTCATTAAAGAAAATAATTTACAGGGCAAACACTAACAGATTAGCATACCATTTACCCAAACATAAAGTCTCCTCTAATTCCCATGTTGTAGGCAGCAGATACATACCCATAAGCGTAAAGAGGCAGTCACAGCTCGAGAGCTAACAATAACCCCTTGAGAGAAGGTCTGGCCCATGGACAATGTCACTTTCTTTTCATTTGGGAGCGTCTGAGAGAAACAGGCAGCAATTGCCTCCCTTGTACTTTCCTATAGGCAAAGAGTAAAGATTTGGAATAACTGAGGAGCTGATGAGATGATGGCTTTGCTAAGTTTCCAGAGTTTCCTGGATTTTTTTTTAAAGGAATAGTAATTTGACGGTCATTCTATGTGTTAGTGATTTAAAAATAGGCATAAGTACAAAATATGAACCTGTCACCATCAAGAACATGCTGGTTCTGTAATCAGAACAAGAACCAAGGATTACGGTGCATGGAGTACAGGTGTTTAAGAAATCTGTTAGAGAATAAAAGCCTGAAACCAAGTTTAAATCTTGACTTTGCCTCCTGCTAGCCACATGACTAATGATTTCATGTCTTTGAAGCCAGGCTTTCCCATTTTATAAGATATTAATACAATTCTTCAGAATGTGGCTTTTAGATGAAATGAGATTTAGAACTGTACATCATACAGATGTAGGTACTTGATATTATAAATCTATTTGGATTTCCTATCACATCAATCTAGAATGATATGACAACATGAAAATTCACTAATTAAGTTTAATTCAAGCCTGTTATTCTTACCTGAATAAGCCATGATTTTAGAAAGAGGACATTTCATCCAAGATGAATAGACAAGTAGTCTCAGAGACAGAACTGTGAGTCATTTGACTTTAGGCCAGTTTTACTGCTTTAGGGCCATGCTCATGTATATTCGGTCTACATATACACGTTCTAAACAACCCCAGTTTCCAAATGCCTCTATTCTCATAGCTTACTTACTAAAAGGACAGGTTTCCAAATTGTGTTATGCACTCTATAAAGTAAAATAGCATGCATGACCCTCTGATCTGACATGTGTTTCATCATCTGACCCCTAAGATCACATACATGTATTCTAGATGGGGCTGACTCATGTTTCTTATAGTCAGTTATTGGCTGCTCGGTGCTGCCTTGAATGACATAGTTCAAATTTATTTACTAGTGTAACATCTTTATTGGTTAGTGAGACCTTTTAATCTCTAGCCTACTAGTCATCACTAAGAAATGAAAAACTGCATCATGGAAATAGCTTGTGCCCTCCATATTACTCTCCCAGAGTCACTGGATGAGTCAATTCATGATCTTGCATGGGTCAGCAGAAGTTCTTGGGTTGAAGAGTAAGGAATTTTAAATGGATGGGTGGCTGTGGAAGTCAGGCTCCTGCCTTTCCACTGTCCATCTTTGTATGAACTGGCACGTCATGAAATTGAAGCCCTGGGCCCATCTGAGAAGCTTGGCAGGCAGATTGGAACAGGCCCGTATCAGAAAAGGGAGGGCTCAACTCCCTGAGAATCTTTGATCATTTAACCCCTGGGAACATGTGAATGGCTTCTTCATCATCATTTGCTTGTTAACTTATTTATGACTTAGGAGTCCTAGCACTATACTGACTACTCATAGACCAACCCTTTTGTTTCAGAGCTTCAAACTAGGACCTATTACTCCCATGTTGGCAACTGTTTTGGGCCTCAAATAGGAAGGAAAATTAAGTCATCTGAATTCCAAATTATTTATGCAAGGGCATAAGGATGAACTTGTCATCCAAGCTACCAGAGGAAAAATTAAGTTCCTCATTATACATTAGTTTATGAGTTTTTTAGGTTTGAGAAGTCTTCCTTGTAGTCATTATTAATACTACCTAAAGATTAGCATCTGCTTTCATGGCACTAAGGATGAGTTTTACTCCATGCTTTGTGTCTCTTTTTGATTCAGATGTATATGAGCCTATGTTTATAATTATCCATCCAATTAACAGCACTTCATTTGTTTGTTAATGTCTCCCAAGCCACAGCATCAACCCTGAGTTCTCTTTAGTGCCAGTGTTGTGTTTAAAACCATGCATTAGGTATTTGAGGATAAATGCCTGAAGATAACTTGCTGCTACCTTAAACTAATATATTTAATATTAAATTTATTTTTTCTAAAGTATTTGAAACTGTATCATAAAGTAGCTACTAAATGAACATTTGCTGGGCGAATCAATAAAACTCTTTCTGTTGGTTTTGATATTAACATTCCTCATTTCTATCATTTCCCAAGTTCACAAGCCTAACACGTTATCCATCTGCCCTTTCTAGGCACCTGAAGTCTAATCAATCACCCAGTTGTCAAATAATTCTCTAAGAAGCATCAATCCTTGTCAACACTCAGATCTAGGTATCTCGCTATTTTGTGGATCTTTATTGAACTTTCTAATCTGAATTTTTCCTTCATTTTAATCTATCTTTTTAATTAATCTCTAGCTCCAATCTAGACATTTGATTGAGGATTCCCTGTCTCTCCTGTATTAAAATGCCCTGGACAGTGTTTTAAGATCAGAGAAACTCAATTGCAGTCCCGTGGGACTGCATTGGGAAGACCATGGAGCTCTCATGCTCTCTTTCACAGCACGTGGTCCTTTTCTCTTACTTGCGTATTGGAACCTGTGAGTTTGCTTCAGAACTTTCTACAATGACAAACAATTTTGAAAACCAATGGCTTGAATGTAAAATGTAAAATTCCTAAGCATGATATGTAAGACTTTCTCAAGCTAGCCCTATGTGCTTTTGCAATTACAGCACATTTCATTCCTCTGCAAGTCTAGTTTTCTCATTGATTCCTTCAATTAATCTTAAATGTTTCCACCTTTTCCTGTCATTACCTTTTACTGAAACACCACCCATCTGTGATTGTTAATAGTTCTCTGATTCAGCAGTTATCTCCACTTCTCTCCCTTTCTAGTATAAGAAAACACTTCCTAGGATCATGCCTAGGGTGTAGGTCAATGACTTGAGTATAGGTGACATTGGTCATTTACACAGTAAGATATCCGTTGCCAGTTTTAGGCCTTGTAAAAATTTCTTTTCTCTTTTCTGTCTCTTTTGACTGGTACGACTCTGAGTGATTTCACTCTCTGCCTTGGTCCCAGATTGAGTACAAAACTATGAAGAACTACCAATAATAGAATAAATGACAACTGAATGTTTGTTAAGTCACTGAGATTGTAAGATTTTGCTAAGTCATTGTGGCCTTTCCTAAATACTACTTTTTCTTTAAACACAGGCCAAAGGTAGGGCTGGGGTGTTACCTCAGTGGCACCATACCTGCCTTGCAATCATCGAGCCTTGAGTTTGACCCCCGGTACCTCAAAAAATAAAAACAAAAACAAAATACGGTAAAATCTTCTTCAAACTGATTAAAGAAAATATTTTATTATATACTCTGAACTCACTGCTTCTGCACAGAAAAATGTTCTTTCCAATGAATTTATATCTGTGCTGCATCAAGTGGCCAGTCCAAGAGCATCTATAATTACTTAAACTTACAATATTTACATCAATAGTCTGCTCATATTATTGGTTTTTTTAATTAATATAAACACCTGTGTCTCATATACACCATAGTCTTCAACATGAATATCCCCTAGTCTGGATCAGGGTGGAAGGAATATTCTACTATGTGCTTCTCTCTCAGACTCAAAGTATTTACTCCAGATGGAATTTGGTTCAAGTCAAAGAGTTTGTTGAAGAAAAGTAATCTCATAAAAATGCAAACATATACAGGCTCAGAATTAATGTGTGAATAAGAGAAGATAAAGTGTCTCAAAGGCTACTTGTAGATAGTTTTCATTTACTGCTGCCAAGAAGATGAGTAAGGCATTCTTTGAATGGTGAATGACAGTCCTCTTTGCCAACTCCAGGAATTTGCAGTAGGACACAACCCAAAACACTGTGCTTTTATAGAGTATTTACACTGATAGTTCAAACATTGTATCACTATGAAAAAGTAGTATAAAAATCAATATTACTGGCTTATAACTTCACCTCTCCAGCTTCCATTGCTTGTTCATTTTTACCAGTCATATTTATACACAATTCACACATGAATATAACAAAATATATTTAACCTCTTCCCATGTTTAAATAATTAAATTGCCTCTAATTTTTTTTTTGAGACAAGGTCTCACTTTGTAGTTTCAGGCTGGCCCTGAGCTCACTGTGTAGCCCAGGCAAGCTTCAACTCCTGCCTCTGCATCCTGAGTCCTGGAATTACAGGTGTGAGCCACCAGACCCAGCACCTCTAATTCCTTAAAATTGCATAAAGCAGTTAAAAACATATCTGGCCTGTACTTTTATCATTATTCATGGTTATTTGGCATAGATGCCTGTTAGAGGTATCTCTGAGTTAAATCATCTGTGTACTTTAAGGTAAATTGCATAGTTTTTTTCAGAAGCAACTATATGTTTGTACAACTGCATATGAAAGAGGGTTAGGTTGTTCAAGCCTCCTAGTCTTAAAGATGGAGAAAGAGAGTGATGATGAAGTATATATAAAGAAAATTTAGGCTAAATTAAGTAGCTGAAGATTCATGCACATGGAAAAACAGCCTGCACTGTTTAATATCATAAAGTCTTATAATTGAAGGGGGTAGGAAATCAATGAAATTGGCAACATTCAAGGAAAGCTTTAAGAAGTGGTTAGTCTGAAATTGAACTTGGAAGCACAGTTAGTATTTATTCAAACAGATGAAAAAGGAAAACAGAAGCATACCTGAGGGATGGAAACAAGTTGGACAAAGATAAGATGCCAAAAAGAGCAAGAAATATTTGGCAAAATTTTTTCCTCAGTGAACATGTATTTCCACATCGATTCGACCAAAATTTACTTAAATCATATTGGGTACCTGGCAGAGCGGTAGGTGCTGAAACTACAAGGATGAATAACACACCTTCGGTCTCCAAGCAAAATAGCCTCCTAACTGGCTCTTCCACCTCCAAACTCACTCCATTCCTATCCATCACTGACATGGCCATCAAAGTATCCTCAAACTGTAAAACTGTTTTTATTACTCCTTGGTTTTAATCCACAGATCATTTTTATAGAACTGGGGAGCTTCAGTGGCTTTGCAGTTCTTTAGGATAAAATCCAAAGACTTAAATGGAGTTTTCATGGCTTTTTCCCACCTGGAAGCCTCCTACCTCTAATATCTTGCTTTTCCCTTTTTCCTTCCAGAAATAATATTTCTTTCAGTTTTTTTTTCTTTAAACAGGTCAAATACAAACTGTTCACACAATGTCTAGAGTCCTGGAATTTGCCAATGCTGTTTCTTTTAAAATATTTCCTCGTAGTCCCCATGAAAGTGTCATACCATCTTTCAAGTAACTAAGGTCTGTTCATCTTCTAGCTGTCAGAAGACTTCCCTTGGCCTTGAGTCTGAATTAAGTTCTTCTGCTTCATATTCTCAAACTAACTTCTACTTCTCCTAGCAAAATTCTTACCACATTTTATCTGAACATTCTCTCTCTCTCTCTCTTAGTTCCCTAAGGATTATAGTCCTTTAAATACCCTAAATGATTCTTTCATGCCCACCTCTCATTTCCTCACATTATATTCTTTACTATTTCTCAATAAGTACTTGTTGAAATATTTTCCAGTGAATTTCATTGCAGGAAGTCGAGGTAGTGCTGTCAACTCAAAGTCTGAAGGTTTACAGTATTGGAACATGGACTCAAACAGAACTAGATGACTTCTCAACACAACAAAACTCTGGTTAATAAATTATAAGTTTTCTTGTCAATATAATAATCTATTCAGTTTTAATATAAAAGGTATCTGAAAGTGAGCAAATTCTAACAAAATCATAATTAGGAAATATCAGAGTGAGATTTAGATATGTGAACCATCTCCATCTTTCTAGCTGGATGACCTTGTGAAAATTAGTTATAGCTCTAACCCCAAGTTCTTTTCATGGTTAACAGAGAGGGGAATGGCTTTCTCCCAAGGTCATGCAAGGAAACCAGAGTGCAGAGCACAGAATGTAGCATACACCTCACCTTCACATTCTCTGAATGTTCATTCCTTGCCCCCTCTAATTTCTTCCTCTCATCCATGAAGAAATTTGGTCAAATCCCTCCTTATAGGACTACAATGATCTGCAAAGGAAAGGTATTGTGAAAAACTAGCCATTGATTGATATACTCCAATTATTACCAGGAAAACTTTGACTGAAAACCTGTAAGGATAGACAGGGAAGCCAATTTCATTATAAAGCTCCCTAAGTGACTGTACAGCAGTCACACCAACTCAGAGCTGCAGTCCAGAGTGTTGAAAATGCTAACCTTTTCCAGGTCTAACAGGTGATAGTTTTCTTTTTTTCTCTCCTTTCCTCACACGGAAAATGTTTATTCACTCAGTGAGAATACAGCTCACCTAGCTGACATTTTTTTGTTCCACCAGCTGAAAACTATGCCATAATTCACAGTGGAGTGTGTGTGTGTGTGTGTGTGTGTATGTGTGTGTGTGTCCGCGCATACATGCACATGCACGTTGGGAGAGGAGGATGCAGCAGTATGGAAAATATCATCTCCCTCCACACTTCCATTCCTGACTGACATAAGCTAAATTTCTGAACAGTGAATCCACAGTACTGTTTAATACTGAGTCTCTGCTGGAAAGCGTTCTTAAAATGAAGCAAAGTGAGTCTGTCCTTCATTCTTCTGCTGTTATTACGTCAACATCAATCACACTGACCCATTGGTTAGTGGGCATTGCTCTACTAATATCACCACCAGAATATGTGGTCATGGTGGACTTTCAGAACCAGGAAAGTTTGGTAGAGACAAGACCAAGACAAGCTCAGAGCTCGCTTATTAGTTTGAGAGCATAAATAGAGCCAAAGTCCATAAAGAAAAAGGACTTGGGCATCTGCCTCCTGCACCAACAGAAAACACAAGTAACTGAATGGGACACAAAAACAATTCAAAGCCTGTGGAAAAACTTCAGTTCAAAGTTTACAGTTATATAGTAAATATTTTTAGTAATTCTATGAACACTTCTTGAACCTCTTCTCTGGGCTAGATGTTGTATAATAAATTATAGGTAAAACTATATTCATGTGCAGTCTGAGCTTCTAAGGCACTTTCAGTTTATGAATAAAGAAACCTGAAAGAATAGTCACTAAGGACCACTTTGTTTTAACCATATTATATATCTCCTCCAATCAACTTAACAAGTCTTTGTAAATCATGAGGTTCAGCTCGTTTTAGTAGCTTACCCAATATTCAGACCTAATGCAAGGAAGGCTGGATGGCTTCTTTATTAATAATAGTCATGGGCTGTTCAAAAAATCCCACCTTATACAGAAAACACTTATAAATATTTGTCTAGGGAATAACCGTACTTCAAGCATTTGGCAAAGGAATAACTTCATTATTGATCTTTAAGCCTGATTAAGTTTCTCAGTGACAACCCAGAAACTTACAGGTTATTGGAATTGTATGATAAGTCTTTCTGATTCTCAACATGCCATTTTCAATGTTAACCCTAGGGAAAAAAAAAATCATTGCCACCATGTAAATGTCTTTTTCCTTCTTTTCTAGCTGAAATAAGCAAAAGAACTTTCCCCTTATTCACATTCATAGGTTAGGTAAAACAAAAGACTCCAAGGAGTCTTGTGGAATACTAGTGGGACACTGGTGGTGAGCGGTCCATGCCGAGTAAGGCTGGGAAACCAGAGAGAAAATCCACCCAGTGGCTACAAGCCCAAGAACCCATATATTCAATTTCTTCCTTTACCAACAATAACAAGAAAAACACATACCAAAACTAACAATCTATCTAGGTTAATAATTAGGCAACCATGTGTTCACTTCTCCTCCAGACCCTTTTAAAAATTTTCATTACCAGAACTGGAGAGAAGTAGAAATAATCTTTGTGTCTGATTGAAAATAGGTTTCCTGATTCTCCTGGGTTTCCATGTTTAACAGCTCATCCCATAAAAACAATCTCTCTTCCCTCTCTTTGCTTGGCCTAGAAAGCTTCTGACTCTATTGGCTCATTTTAACACAAAACTGACCCCCCTCAAGTGACCTCTAATCACTGAACTTTAAATATATGAATTCCAACCACTCCCATGCCCCCAAATGAATGGAACACATCTCTCTGTTTTGATTCACATTACATCATTGCAACTAAACTTGAAAAGGTTGCATTTCACTTCCCAGCATTATTGGACACATTGCAAATCGTACCCTCACTAATTAGCACATGAGTTTCTGGGTTTTAAGTAAGCTAGGAAAAAGGAGATATGAAGAGTGAGAGAGCGGGCTGGAAGGAAAGGGTCAGTAAGGGGAAGAAACTGAAGGAAGGGACCATGGGCACAAAGCATTTGAATGATCTTATTTTTATCTAAAGTGGATACCACTAAAGAATTAACTTCCAGAAAACTCTTTCAATTATTAGCCTTACTTATTGGTTAATAGGAAGAGTAATTTCTGTTCTTTCTTATTAGTTCCTCTTTTCCTCTTCTTTTGAACAGTGGAAACACAATAGGTTTGGAAAGGTTGGGAGGCACTAAATTACCTGTGACCTTGCCATCCCTGTGGCAGTCAAGTCAAGTGTAATCCCATCTATTTATAAATGGACCTGAAAAAAGAAGGCTTTGGTTGAAAACTTCTGAACTAAGCAAAAAGTAGGAAATCATCTTTTAATAAGATATATACGTATGGATACCTAAAGATACAGATCAAGTGCTTTCAGCCCTCCATTAAATAAAAAAGAGCTTTTTTTTTTTTTTTTTTTTTTTGGTTTGAGACAGGGTCTTGCTTTGTAGTTCAGGCTGGCCCTGAGCTCACTGTGTAACCCAGGCAAACCTGGAACTCAGCAGTCCTCCTGCCTCTGCCTCCTGAGTGCTGGGATTACAGGTGTGTGCCACCACACCCAGCACCATGGAGTGTGGTGCTATTGCTGGTGGGCGTGAGTCACCACACCCAATATCATATCATTGTATGTGGTTACCGGGATCGAACCAGGGACCTTGCACTTGCTAGGCAGATGAAGGAACCACTGAGGTAAATCTCCAACCCAAAAGAGCTTTTTAAGAAAAAGAAACTTCCAAACTCCCGTCTCAACACATTCCGGCAGCACCTGCTTTTTTCCTCCCTCCCACACAAAGCTCAGGTTGTGCAGGGCCAGGCTCCAGCAGGCTGGCTAAGACCTATCCGAAGCAAACAGTATGCCTTGGTTTTAAATTCTGCCCCTTCTCTTTCTCTGTCCTCCCCCGTACACCTCTTCTGCAGCCCTGTAAATAGCCGTGTCCTAAATGAACCTTCCAGGCCGGTCTGATGGTAAAGGAGAAATGTTTATCTTGGGAGAGATAATTGACAATTAAAAAAGAGGACGCTTTTAGCTCCTGGTCAGGCCACTACACTCCTGGACAAAGTGCTCTTTTCTTTGAAGCAGGGTGGACTGCTGGGTGACTCAGGCAGGGATGTGTGCATGTTTGTTCTTGGATCTCGCCATAGGAAAGCACTAGAGTTTTCTGGCGCGGAGCTCTCTACTGGCTGGGTCCAGGGAATATTAATAACTCATAATCAAACGATTCCAGCCTCTCCTGACGAGAATGCCCAAATTGTTACCCTGACTGTGCTAGTTTGCAGGCATTAACATATAGAATAGAACCCAGAGTGACATCAAGCTCTGTATTCAGTCCTCTCACATGGGTGGTCTGGATAAAACTGGCTTTTCCTTGACTCTGACCAGAAAAGTGAGAGAATATTTGCAAAGTTGCATCTCATTTCCATTTTTAAAACTTATTATTACATTGTATCTCAAGTACAGCTTGCTCTATTATAAATCTTTTTTTTTTTTTGATGCAGGGTCTTATTATGCAGTTCGGGCTGGCCTGAAACTCACTAGGTAGCAAAGGCTAGTCTTGAACTCATGGCAGCCCTCCTGCTTCAGCCTCCCCAGTGCCAACATGCCTGGAAAAATTCATTTTTATTTTATGTGTTTTGCTTGTTTTTTTGCCATTATTTTTACTATTTTCTTTTCCTACTCTTGAAACACATACCTCCTCTTAGAACACATTACTCTCCTCAATTACAATAAGTGTTCTGTTTATTTTTTCTTTCAGTTTTTACATGACCTTAAAAATAAATGTATTTTATGTAAACTCATGTATTTTCAATTTTTAGAAGCTTTTGAGTTACACACCTTATTATTGTTTCTTCCTTCTTCTCTTACTGTTTTTCAAAATCACTCATGGTAGTTTTTTGTGCATCTAATATATTACTCCTAACTGCGTCCAACAATGTCCATATACCCTTCACATGTTCTGAGTTTCAGTGCATTACAAACTTAGTTCTCAGGGCTACTGAGTTGGGAGGAGAAATGAATAGGCCATAAGGACCAAGTGAATGAATTAATACCTGCTAGCAAATAGTATGTTGGGCCCAGGTGTTCAGTAGCAGACTTTACTGGGGAATGGTAACCTGCCAGGCTGCTCTGAATTTGGAAGAAGAAGCGAGACAAAATGTCCAAGTAGTTATATATATAGTCCTAGGGTGGGGACTAGTGGTCAGGGGCAAAAGAGCACCAAGTAGTTTTCTAATTGATGGGTTTGGGTGTGACTGTGGAGGGAACAGGGCATTGTGGGAAAAAGAAGGGCAGTTCTTGGTGGGAACCCCATTTTGACTTTGTTCTGAGCTGTCCAGACCTATCAATACCATTATCATGAGAGAGCGAGTGAACAGAGGACATTGCTTCCTATCCTGATATGACTGGGTTTATTATAAAAGAGGTGACTTATACCTTTTATATTGCCCTTCTACCTCCTACACGTTAGGACACACCAGACAATCCCTCACCAGATATCACTTCTCAGTCCTGGGTTTACCAGCCTGTAGAACCATGAGCCAGTAAATTACTTCTCATTATAAATAGTTCAGCCTCAGGTATTCTATTACAGCAGCACAAAACAGACTGCTACATCTTGTAAGTCCAGGAGTTAACAAATCACTTTCAAAAGAAAAAGAATAGGAGATTTGCCCTATCAGATGCCAATACATGCTGCAAAGCCATAATAATCAAAACAACACAGAGTAAGATCCAGAACATACAAATAAGCAAAGCAAAGCATGGTAATATACAGCTCTAGTCCCAGATACTCAAGAGATTACAGTTAGAATATCCTTTGAAGCCAAGAGTTCAGTACCAGCCTGGACAGCATAGGCAGACCCTGTCTTGGAAAGAGACAGAGAAAGAGGAAGGGAGAGAAGAGAAGAAGAGAGGAAGAAAGAGAGATGAATAAATAATCTATGGAAAGATTGCTGCATCTACAGTCTTGCTGTATAGCAGGAAGTACAAAAAATGTAGAAAAGGAAAACTATTTAGTAGGTAATGATGAGAAACTTCTTAATTATATCTGTAAATAATGATTTGGTCTCTAACACCACAGTATAACAAGGTTTATAGAAGAATTGACAAGTAAAAATATAAAATTACTATAAAGAATTGTAAAGAAGGAATTCTATAGGTTAAGAAGAGACATTTGCAAAATAAAACAACCAGACACAGCAATGTGCACCTGTAGCCCCAGATACTCAAGAGTCTAAGTCAAGAAAATGGATTCAGTCAGAACTCAAGGATAACTTAGACAACATAGCAAAATCATATGAAGAGAAAGAGGTTTCTTAAAAAGGATATTTCACAAATAAAAGTATAATTCAAATGTGGTTGATTCATAAATAAGTTCATCAACTCAATGAAAACATATTTTTTTTTGTATTTTCCACTTGGATAGTGAATAGGAAATTGTTGCATATGGGTTCTTTCACTCGATCTGCTCCAAATTTTAAAAAAAAAAACACTCATTTATCCTTTCAGTTCAAAATTAATGAGCAAATCAGCCTTCACTCTAGTTAAGCTCGGTGTTTTTTTTGCAGATATTGACCAGAAAAAGTTTACATTTTCAACCTAGCCCAAACTAGTAGCCTTAAAAAGGAAAAGAAAGTCAGAGAATGATTTCTTATTGTAGCAAGCAAGACTGTGTGTATGCAGTGTTTGAAAGCATCGGAAAATAAAAACATTTTTCTTTCCTCTCTGTCCCAGGCTTGATCCTAAGCATGCATGGGATTCCTTACATAGTTCGCCTGAAAGAATTCTGAACTTGCAAGACTAACAGAATTGGCAGTGTAATAGAAGGGAAAGATGGCTGAATTCAATACCAATTTTATCTTCACTCTCAAAACAAAGTTCCAGAAAAATGACTATTTGCTATTTAAGGTAGCAAATTCTTTCCAAGCTTCCTTAGCAGCACAGATAGAATAGGAGCTCATTCAATAAAAGACACTGAGCACTAGAAGAAACCACAAGGGATTAACAAATCCAAACATCCTCCAACAAGGAAACTGGTGGAGTGTGCGTCAATGCCTTCCCCAGCGTGATAAAGCTGGTTAACTGATCAAAGGCACTGACCCAGGCAGCTGTCTCTCTCTGCCCTGTTTCTACTAGCTGTGATGCCTCAAAGTGCTAAAGTGCTATCACATAGTTGTTGTCAGACATTTTTAATTTTCAAGGGAAACAGTAATAATTGACATACGTCAGACATCACTCAGATGAGCTCAAAGCGGTTCACTGTATCAAAATTTAATTGTGTTACATTCCTTCAGATGACATCGTACCTTCAAGAAGCTTAATTTTCACCTGTTCTTACAATTAAAGGGAGTACAGCACAAAAATCACCATATAAGGGCCCAGAGATTTAGCTCAGTGGTTCCAGCACCTGCCTGACAAAAGCAAGGTCCCTAGTTTGATTGCCAGAACCACATACAGCAATACCAGTCATGGTGACTCACAGCCACCAGCAATCAGCACCACACACCACAATGCCAGGTGTGGTGGGTCATCCTTGTAATCCTAGCACTCGGGAGGCAGAGAGAGGAGGATTGCTGAGTTCGAGGCTTACCTGGGCCACATAGTGAACTCAGGGTCAGCATAAACTACAAAGTAAGACCCTGTCTCAAAAAAAAAAAAAAAAAAGAAGAAGAAAAAAATAAGAAGAAATGAAGATGAAGATGCCCAAAGTTTGAGAATTTGGATAGCATACAAAATGCACACACAGCTCAGCTACACACATACACAAACACACACACACCATTACTAAATAAGAGTGTGTATTTAAAAATAAAATGTGAGGCATCTCAGCTAATGGAAACAGGGCAGAGAGACAACTACCTGGGTCACCACCTCTGATCAGTTAATTTTAATTTTATTTTTAAATACACACTCTTATTTACTAATGGAGTGTGTGTGCTTGTGTATATGCATAGCTGTGTGTGCATTTTGTATACTACCCAAATTCTCAAACATATATTTTTAAATCACTAAGAACAAATACTTGTTTGAATTTTAATATGTAAGTTATTTAATATTTATTTAATAAGCAGCGTGTTTAGGCCTTTTCTTTTTACTCATGTACTCCCTGAAGATGTTTCTGAAACATAAAGAATAAACATAAAGAATAACATAAAGAACAAAAAGTAAATAAGTTAAAAGGCAAAAAAACAAAGAAATCTTTTGCCTTATTTTTAGATGGTGAGAAGAGTAGTTGCGAAGATCTCTCATAGTGCAAATGGCCATCCTTCCAAAACTGTTATATAGATTTAATGCAATCCCAGTTGAAATCTCAGCTATTTCACAGAACTCCAGAAAATAATACTAAAATTAATTTGGAACCAGAAGAGACATAGAATAGCAAAAGCAATTCTTTTTTTTTACTGAAATCTTTATTGGTATATTTTATAGACAGCTCACAATGACACTCAACATTGGGGAATTTGTACCAGTATAGGACAAAAGTTAATTTTCATTTTTACCCTTATCCCTACTCACCCCACAACTCCCCACCCCCTGTATACATGTGCTTTCTTTTTCTTTTCAAATCATATTTAGTCTTTCCCCTCATTACTTTCCCAAAGAATTCTTGGCAACAAAAACATGGCAGGGGATATCGTAATCCCCAATTTGAAACTATACTACAAAGCCACTGTGATAAAAATAGCATGGTACTGGCAAAAAAAAAGAAAATCAGAAGATCCAGAAACAACTCCAGACATACTAAAGCACTCCATCTTTGACAAAGGAGCCAAAACACCCTCAGTAGAGAAAAGATAGCCTCTTTAATAAATGGTACTGGAAAACTTGGCTTCAACCTACCAAAGATTAAAACTAGACCTGTATTTTTCACAAGGTGGTAAACTCAAATCAAAGTGGATTAAAGATCTAAATATTAAAACATAAACACTAAACCTGCTAGAAGGTAGGTTATGTAGAACTCTTGGGGACACTGGAGTAGGGAAAGATTTTATTATCAAAACCTTAGCAGCACAGGAACTAGCAGAAAGAATCAACAACTGGCGATCTCATCTTATTGAAAAGCTTCTGCAAAGCAAGATAAACCATGAACAGAGTGAAAAGCCAGCCTAATGTGGGAAATAATTTTTACCAGCTATTCTTCAGAAAAAGGGCTATTATCTAGGGTATATAAATAATTTTTAAATATCGGTCCCCCAATTTGAAGACCTTATTCAAAAATGGGCATCTGAAATGCACAAACATGTTTCAAATGATGAAGTAAAAGCCTCAAATAAGCATATGAAAAAATGTTCAATATCACTTGTCATTCAAAAGATGCAGATAAAACAACACTAAGATTCTATCTCACTCCAGAAAGAATGATTGCTATCAATAAATCAACAAGAGAGCTGAGGGGAGAAAGAAACCCATCTCCACTGTTGGTGGGAATGTAGACCAATACAACCACTGTGGACATCAATATGGAGATCCCTCAAAATACTAGGATTAGATTTCCTATTTGACCCTGTTATCTCCCTGCTAGGCATATGCACAAAAGAATTAAAACCATCATATCACAGTGACACGTGCACATATTTATAGTAGCTCAATTTGTAACTGCTAAATCTTACAAACAGCCCAAATGTCCATCAACAGGAGACTGGATAAGATGTGTTTTTTATGTAAAATGGACTATTAGCCATAAAGAATGATAAATTAGAGACAGTTGAATGTCTAAATGGATGTACATTGAGGCTATACTCGTAAGTGAAACAAATAGGACACAAATGTGTAAATACCATATCATTTCTCCAGTATGAGAAACTGAAGGTATAAATGAGTTCCAGAATGTATTGAGGTAATGTGAAATAGGAAGAAAATGTTCAAGGAAAAGGGAAAGTACAGGCAGTGGAAAGTAAAGAAGGGAAAGAAAAAATTTGATGGTAAAAAGAAAGCCTACATATTTAGGGGGTGGAGGTTGTAGGGGAGGGCAAGGGAAAGGAGAAAAAAATGAGAATCAAAATGTGTCATGTACAGGTACATATTCCCAATGGTGAATGTGATCATAATGTATGTATAAAATATACTAATAAAAACATGTACTAATAATTGTTTTTTGTACTGGGATTAAAGTTGGAATGAACTCAATTTTTTTTTTGAGAGAGAGGATCTCGTTTTGTAGTTCAGGCTGGCTCTGACCTCACTATGTAGCCCAGGCAAGCCTTGAACTCAGCAGTCCTCCTGCCTCTGCCTCCTGAGTGCTGGGATTACAGGCGTGAGCCACCATGCCCAGCACTGTGGTATGTGGTAATGATTGCTGGTGGGCGAGTCACCACGTCCAGCATTGTATGTGGTTTCCAGGGATCGAACTTAGGACCTTGCGCTTGTGAGGCAGGCGCCGGAACCACTGAGCTAACCCTCCAGCCTGAAATAAACTCAATTTTAATAAAACAGAGTTTGGGAGATAAGGAATGTTAACACATTATGAGACTATGAATGTTACCATTCAGACATTGAAAATTGACGATTTTTGAGCTACTGGCCCATGGGCATTCTTCTTTAGTTAAAAACACTTAGCTTATTTTGACTATAAAACTTTTGCCAACAACTGAAATTCAAGAACTTTTGCATAAATATCTCCAGTTCTAGCTTCTCTTTTAAAAAATCAGAACATTTTTCTGCTGGGGACCAATAGTAAAGTGATGGCAGTCGACTGCGCCGAGTTAGAGTCATCCTATGGAAGGTCTGATCTGGTGTGATTACCCACTGCTATCTCAGGAGCGGTCAGCATGGGTGATACTGAAGGACAGCCATCTACACACCCACAGATGAGGAGCATGTTAAAAGTCACAGTGACAACCACTCTGCTGAAAACCTGATGATTATGAGAGATAGAAATAGCCCCAACCTACCATATCTTAATGCAGATATTGTTTGGAATTTATGGAACTCAGACATGCCAGAAAAAGTGCTAACACATAAATGATTCTAATCTCAGGCCAATTGCATATTTTGGGTGAGATTTAACAAGTGTGCCCAGTTTCTCTCATCTATGCAGTTACAGTAATGGTACGTGTCCTACTTACTCCCTAGGGTTCCACTTCAAAGAATGAAATCCATTACTTTATGAAATGTTCTTTAAAAAATACAGAAGACACACTAATCTGTAAAACACTGGAATGGAGCAGAAGTCATAGAGCTAATTCCGAGTTCTCGGCTTAGTTCCACCACAAGCTAGTTTTATCAACTTTCACAAGTTTCTTAAACTCTGCTCCAAATGCAAATATTATTTTCCACGATCTTTGCAAGATTAAACCCATTCATCATTTTTAAAATGTTTTTCTTGAACTAAAGTCTTTATGAATTGGGCCAAACCCAAAAGTGAATTAAACTAATATTGAAAGAAAATGGTCTGTGGGGCAGAGTCTACTTTATGGTCCCGTCAGAAGCACACTGAGATGTTGATAATGTACAGTCATTTGAAACCTCAGTGCCTCCCAGCTTGGCCCAGAGCAGACCTCATCAGGAGTGGAGATCCAGAGAGAGTTGGAGAGGAAAAGTGGAGATATAAATGACTAGAGAAGTGCTTCCAGGGCGCTGAGTCAGCCGAAACACAGCCTCCTGCAGAGCTCAATGGCTCTTTTCTCCGTTGCCTGGAGTGTTGGCTGGAGGCTGCCTGGCACTGCCTGCCGGGAAGACAATTTTTAGTCTATCGATTCATTTGTGCTGGGCAGTTTGCCCTGGTACTTAGGCACTCAGACAAACATGCCCTTAATCACTGGCAAACCCAGCGATGTAAGGAGGTCCGGTGGCTCAATCAGCACCTCAGTCTCATCAGAGGAAAAGGCTGATCTTGTAAAGCTCAGAGTGCTGGTCTCAGAATTCACCAGATCTATGGCTCAATGATTTAATCCAAACCTTAATTAATTCCTGACCTTGAGATCAGGAACATTCTAGCTCAGGAGCACTGTGCTCCTTCCTTTGCCTTAAGTCACACCAAGAGCTGCTCAGGAGCAAGGTGGGGAGGGCTTTCCTCACAATGCCCCCCCACTTCTCTTCCTGGTGTATTTATGCTGTCATGTACACTCATGCAGATTTCAAACCGCTACTGTGACTCGTGTCAATGCTTTGCTCACTGACCTCTATTTGTGAGCATCACAAAATACCACTGGATGTCTTTTTCCTATTTATCCCCAGTAAGAGTTCTTAATACGGTAGGTATTTCTTACTTATTAATCTCTAGCATATAGCACAGTATTGGCATAAGAAACGCCCTCAAATCCATAAAAGCTTATAAGGAAAGAAAGAAAGGAGGATAAGGAAGAAAAAAAAGGGAAAGAGGAAGGATGCCTACTCAGCCAGAAGTGAAAGCTGAGAGAATAGAACAGTATACTCAAACTGATGACTGAACTTGAAAACTGTGCTAACCGCAGTTAGGTATCTCAATCAATGGAGGTGGTGAAATCAGGTGTCTCATTAGTCAGTACAGCTGTCTGATAACTGGAAGATCATCTAAGACTACTAGCACACAAACATTTGGAAAGCTCAAGGTCTGATATGCATGACAAGGTTATTGTTTTTTTGGCTTTCTTCTGCTTTTTTTTAATTCTGATTTTATTGGTGCATTTTAGGTGGAATTTATGATCATATTCATCACAGAGAATTTGCACTTGTACCTGATATATCTTGGTTCTTATTTTTTCCCGTTGCTGTACCCTCTTATTCTCCCTATATACATAAGCTTTGTTTCCTTTTTTTCTTCTCTTCAATTTTTTATCTTCTTGCCTCTATCCTGCCTGCCCTCTACTTCCCCATCCCCTTCACACACTTTCTTCCTATTTTTCAGTATCTACTGTATCTTTCAGTGCACAATTTAGTTGCATTTTCTCATACTAGAAAAAATAATTCAGTATTTACACACGTGTCCTATTTCACTTATTAGTATGATCTCAATGTGCATCCATTTAGTTATGAATGGCTCAAGTTTATTATTCTTTATGGATGAGTAGTACTCAGTTTTAATTTAAAAAAAAAAGAATCTTCATTATCCACTCACCAGTTGATGGGCTGTCGGGCTAATTCCAAGATTTAACTATTACAAACCATGCTGCTATAAACATGGGTGCACATATATCACTGTGGTATGATCCTTGTAGTTCTTTTGGAAACATATCAAGTACAGAATACTAGCCACAGCAATTAGACAAGAGAAAGAAATAAAAGGAACAACAGTAGGATAGGTAGATGTTAAACTGTCATTATTTGCTGACAACATGATACTCTCTTATAAAAGATCATAAAAACTCTTCCAAAGAGTACTAGGTTTAACTGACAGATTCAGTAGAGTAGCTAGAACCACTAATCAACACTCCAAAATCATAGCCATCTTGTATACAAATAACACACTCACTGAAAGAGAAATTAGGAAGCAATTCCTTTCACAATAGCATCCAAAAACATGAAATTTCTAGAAATCAACCTAACTAAAAGTAAAAGACTTTTACTCTGAAAACTACAGTACTTAAAAAAAATGATTATTAAAGTCTCTATCAGCACTGTGAAAGGATCAGCCCTGTTTTCTCTCATCAATGCCTGGTTCATTTTCTCATCCAAGTTGTTTGGCTCAAATAGAAAAAGAAAAAAGGATTACTTCCTTCCTTTTTCTCCAAATGAAATTTCTTCATAAACAGAAGACTTCTGAAACAGAGGTTATATCATATTTTAACATTTATAAGAATTCTTTAACTTTTAAATTTTCTTTAATAGAAAATTATTGTGGGTTCCCAAAACATATCACATTGGATTCTTATGAGAACTTCTGAAAGACCATTTAGACAGGATAACTTCAATTTCAGGATGGTCAAACACAGTCATTTAGGTTGTTACTTGCTCAAATTATATAGTTGGTAAAAATGAGAATTGTAAGCACAAAATAAATATTGAAACATATTCATATTTGCAAAAATATACCACTTGAAAGCATCTATGAAATAAACCAGCTGAACTTCTTATATAGTACCCAAAACTCTTCTAAAAAGGGACATCTAATAACAAATGAGTTAATTAAATATCCTTTCCTTCCCAGAAACAAAACTGTTTTCTATTAATCATTACTCTCAGAGAATAGTTTATTGTGTAAAGTGGTAGTATTTTACACATTTTTCCAGAGGTTTAATAAAGACAAAAATTGATGATGTGTATAAAGTTTTAACAAGCATGATTCCTGGCATATAGTGAATATTCAGTAATTTTCCCTCTTATTATTCTATAATTTTCAGTCTACTTTTATTTTTCTGGAACTTCTCCACCCTTTCATATCTTTTTGTTTCACTTTTTAGAGACAAATCTTCATGATCCTCTGAATGACGCATGGTGGGGTGGAAATTGTTGGTCTTATTCTTAAACTCTGCATCAGAGAGATTCAGAGACATGATGGATAGACAGCAGCTGAGTCAAAGACAATACCATCTAAGAAATCTAGATGTTTCCTTACAGGACCTAAAAGGAGTCTATTTAGCAACTCAGCATTTCAACAGCATGACTGTATAGCTAGCACCCGACATCCTAAAAAATTTAGATGGAACATCCTAAAAAATGTAGATGGAATTCCCACAATTTTACAGTGACTACTGTTCAGTACTTAAGAAACTCCAATTCAAAGAATACTACATATAGTGTCTTAATTATGTTAGAAAAAAAACTTTTCAGGGAGAAAAACCTAAACTCTATTATTATTATTCTATAATTTTCAGTCTACTTTTATTTTTCCAAGAACAATCACTGAAATGTAGAAATTATTTGAATTCCAAATTATGTACAATATTTATGTAATCTCTTCCATTTAATTTTTCTAAATTCATCTGGAACCACAAGAAACCTAGAATAGCAAAAGCAACTCTAAGCAACCACGACATGGCAGAGGGTATTACAATCCCAAATTTAAAACTCTACTATAAAGCCACTGTGATAAAAACTGCATAGTACTGGCAAAGTAACAGACCCAAGGACCAGTGGAATAGATTACAAGATCCAGACACAACCCCAGATACACTGAGCCACCTTATCTTTGACAAAGGAGCCAAACACCCTCAATGGAGGAAAGACAGCCTGTTTAACAAATGGTGCTGGAAAAACTGGGCTTTAACCTGCCAAAAACTAAAGCTAGACCTATCTCTTTCACCATGCACAAAACTAAACTCACAATGGATACAAGACTTAAACATTAAAACAGAAACAATAAGCCTGCTGGAAAACAGGTTAGGCAAAACTCTTGAAGAAATTGGCTTAGGCAGAGACTTTATGAATAAAACCTCTATAGCACAAGAACTAGCAGAAAGAATCAACAAATGGGATCTCATCCTACTGAAAAGCCTTTGCACAGCAAAAGAAGTCACTGGCACTGCTAAAAGACAACCAACAACATGGGAAAAAATCTTTACTAGCTATTTATCAAACAAAGGGATATTATCTACTATATATAAAGAACTTAAACAGATCAGCTCCCATTTTATTTTTCTATGTATGTGTTTAATGCTATATTATTTAAATTTCTCATGAATATAGTTTATGATAAAAAGTACATGTACTTGGGGTTCCTGATCATAATTCTATTGCAAAAACTTGGGATCAAGAAGCTAAGATGAATTATTTATATTAATCCTGATTAGAAAGTGTTTAAACTATGTAATAATCTCCAGCATTATCTGTAAAAGTATAAAAGTTATTATTTTAATATAAACAATAGTTATTTTATTTTTTGTTCAATATGAATTTAGGGTTTGATAAAAAAAATTGGTTTATTTCCCTAAATCTGGACTCCCTACTTCCCTTTATACAAGCTTATTGATATTTATTATGATTATTGTAAAGAGAATGGGTAGAATATCAGTGAACTGTCAAAGGAAATATCACACTGAGTTGAGGGAAAATCAAACCATAAATCCAACTGAAGATCTTGCCATCCTTTGTAGATCCTAGCTAGATCAGTCAACATTTTTGCATGTTGCATGGAACAGACAGATGTCACGTGCCAACTAAACAAGTTACACACTCTCTTCCTTTAGGTGGTGCTGTCATGTTCATGGCTCAAATCACACTTGAAGACTCCTGCCCTTCCTCTAGAAATGGAGAAACAAAGTGTAAGACATGTCTTTCATGCTTCTTGGTCAACTCATTGAGAGACTAACAGGTACTTGGGACTTTTTTGAGACCTTCTTCCATTGTCAGGGTTTTCTCTTTCTTCTCTAGAGACTTTATGAAAAGTGTGGCAGTGGCATATGGAGTTAAACGCTACAGTTCTTTCCCGAGTCTGTAGAAATCAGGATCTGCCAAGTGTTTTGAAGAAATGCACTACTCCCCATCTCCATTCTGATAATGTTCTTGGGACCCTGGAGTCCTTGCCTGCAATGTGAAATATGGGTTCCTGCAAAAATACTCTTTCACAAATGAATGACTAAAACAATGTATGAGTCATGAATTTGATGGCCAAAAACATTCTGAGCAGTCACCAAGATATTTCTTCTTCCTTCCAGAAATCAGGAAAATTATATCTCCTAATATTTTTGAATCTAATTAAAGTATGTGATGACTTATTGCTAAGACAATGTTGGCAAAAGTGATGTGAGCACTTTATAGGCCCTAGGGTGTTATGCAAAGTAGTCCACATTCTGTGTCTTTATCCTTATTAGTGGCTGAAGACAGAGTGCTGTTTAGAAGATCCAATGATGTGGTAGAAAGAAACTGACAAATTACGTTCTCATATGGAAGTACACATGCTTTCTTAACTTCCTCACTTGAACTGAAGCGATCATAAGTGAAAAAGAAATATTTATAGGATTTCTAGTTGTTTGTTACAATAGCTAAAACCTTCACTACAAATCGCTTGTAAATATGGTGAAAGACATGTTTCTTCTTAACAGAGCAATGCAAATATGTACATACATACAAAATCTGGTGTGCAGAATGTAGGAGACGATCCATGAATTTCATAACAATTTTAGCTAGAATATAGCCCAAAATGTTATGCCATTGTCAATGTAAGTATCAACCTACCCCTATTAATATGTTGAACTTCTTCTACCATCACCCCCTCATAATAATTTTCTTAAGTGTGACTGGTTTGATGATCTCTCTCCCATCAGACCCTAAATAACTTGCTAACTTGTGGCCTGACTCTGAGGAGACACATGTACAGATAAGAGAAACAAGGGTGACAGTGGTACCTGAGGAGCCCAATAATACAAGTCTCAGGTCCCGCTGGGAGAACCTGGCTGAGCTGTTATCCTGGGTCTCTAGGACTGAGAGTGACTATGAGGTGTGGAGTTTGAATGATCAGATATTCTCACTTCCACGTTCAGATTTATCAACTTCCATGCTGTTAAAATGGGACTGAAGAAACAGGTCCTCTAACTGTCTCTTCTGTATTTCTTGACCTGGGTGAGTCTTGCAGATGTACCTAGTACTGAGAAATGACTAATAAGAAACCACGACTTTGATCTTTCCACCTTTGCTTTTATCTACTTTGTATTATAATCTATGTCTGTGTTACAGTGTTTCTCTAGCTCCGGTTAATATGGTTCCTTCTATTAAAAGCAGTGTTAGTATCAAGAGTACAAATTAAGCTACATTTTTCACAGAGATTTATAGGATGCGGATTGAAATTCTCCCCATCTATAACTTAAATGATTTGTATAAATCATTGTATATTCACCATATGTCTGCTTGTTGATGAGTTATTTAATTATTTACTGGCAAGGTGAGAAGCCTCCATTACTAGCAAATGCAATGGGGCACTATCAACACTTACGACTAAATTGAGATGGCTGAAAGCCCAGGCATTTTCAGAGTTCCTTTTCCTCACACAGCACTTGGAATCACTGCAGAGGCTCATATACGTCAAGAATCAGCAAACCCAATCAGGATCATCCATAGCCTGGAGGTCCCATTTCCTCCCCAGAGGGGCCTCTCCAACCTACAGCAGGCGCCACTGCCTGACGCTGCCTTGGGATATGGGAACGTGTCCAACCTTCCTGCTTCTGAGCCCAGGACGAGCCTGCTGCCCTCATCTGTGTGATAACACCCATGACAACAGATTGCTCTTTTTGCATCATAGTGCTGCTGGGGATGAAGGCTGGGAGGGAGTAGATCCACAGCCAAGGGTCGTGAGCTCAAAAGTATAGAGCTTTGGGAGCACAACTTTCAGTCCATATATGCACTGTTAGCTTTTCGTGGTTATTAAAACTACCTGAGATAATCAATTGACAAAGAGGAAAGATTTCCTTGGGCTCACAACTTTGAAGGTTTCAGTCCATAGTCGTTTGGACCTGTTCCTCTAGGCCGGTGACAAGGTAGCACAGCTTAGTGGAGGCACATGGCAGGGCAAAACTCTCCCCTCCTAGCTGGGAAGCAGAGGTGAAGGCAAGGAGACCGGCATCCCACCATTGCTCTCAAGGATCTGCCACCAACGACCTAAAGACCTACCACCTCGTAAAGGTATTGTAGCCTACCAGTAACACCAAGCTGGGGACCGAGCCTTTAACACATAAGGTTTTGGGGACACTTACATCAGAAGTTTAGCACATCCTCAGCCACATTTCCCAGAAGCACTGGCTCCAAACAAATTCCACCTATGGCTGCCATAGTGTTTTCAGAACTTCAATTCCCTGGGACCAGTTCCTCAAACCCTGTTTATACATTCACACAAGTGCATAGGAAAAAGGTATCACTTGCCTCTGTTCCTATTATACTCACTGCAATAAGCCATAACATGGATGCAGTCAAGGTAACTTCTTAAAACATAACTGTATTCTTAAAGAGTGTCAAATAATACATACAAAATGATAGTTCAATACTGTGATTTCCTTTAAACATCCTATGAAAATTATCTTCTTAAATCATCATTCACATTTTTATTCCAAGGAAAAATAATGCATGTTCACTTATGTATATGCGTATGCTTGAGAAGTTCACTTATTTTCACATGCTAAAGAAAAAAGCATTATCCAAGTGCAAATGACTACCCCTTTACACAATAAACAAACTAGTTTCTGGGAGTAATGATAAATAGAAAACAGTTTTGTTTCTGGGAAAGAAAGGATATTTACGTGACTCATGTTGTTAGGCATGTCTCTTTTTAGAAGAGTTTTGGGTACTATATAAGAAGTTGGACTGGTTTATTTCATAAATCCTTTCAAGTGGTATATTTCTGCAAATATGAATATGTTTCAAAATCTACTTCTTGCTTAGAATTCTCATGTTTACCAACTGTATAATTTGAGCAAGTCAAGTAAAGTTATTAAAAAAATTTATACATCCAACTATGTTTATTGTTAAAAGGATATTGTCAGTCAGCCATGATGACTGGCACACGCCCATAATCCACTCATTTGGGAGGCTGAGTCAGGAAGATTCCAAATTGGAGGCCACATTGGTCTATGTAATGAGATCTTGTCTCAAAGAAAAACAAGAGCACACTGTCTTATTGTTTATTCTACCTTCTTTATAGATAAAAAATTGATATTATGGGCCGGAGGGTTAGCTCAGTGGTTCCGGTGCCTGCCTTGCAAGCACTAGGTCCTGAGTTCGATCCCTGGTAACCACATACAATGCTGGGTGTGGAGACACGCCCACCAGCAATCAATACCACATACTACAGTGCCGGGCGTGGTGGCTCACGCCTGTAATCCCAGCACTCGGGAGGCAGAGACAGGAGGACTGCTGAATTCGAAGCTTGCCTGGGCTACATGGTGAGCTCAGAACCAGCCCGAACTACAAAGCAAGACCCTGTCTCAAAAAAAAAAAAAAATTTGATATTATCTTCCTAAGTTTAACTACTCCCAATTTACCTTGTACCTATGAATGACCAATGCATGACTCAATACGATTGATATTGCTAAATTTATTTTTCCAGTGTCCAAAAAAAAGATTTGAACATGATATGAAAATGTCAATGACAATGAAATGTATATTCAGTTTCATTCACTTCACATAAACCATTAAGTATAGATTAGCAGGAGGTCAGATTACCTTGGATACAAAGAAAGATAGCTTTGGGGTTTAGTGATCTCATTTCTATTCACAGCTGAAGAATAGTGAATAGTGCCAGATTATTTAATAATCTACCAGTGGGACAGAATACATGGTAAGAGACCTTATGAATTTTGGTTAGCATCCAAAAGAATTTGAATAACAGTGTAGAAATGTGTACACTCTGTAGGTTCTCCTCCTCTATTCAGTACTTGTGTTGTAATAAAACAACAGTTATTAACTTGCATTTGTATAGTAATTCATCTCAAAACACTGTCAAAATCATTGTCTCCTCTGATTTTCCAAAATCCTTGTAAGTAAAATAAATTTAATATGTAGTTTTAAGATAAGGAAAGAGAATTCTAAGCAAGCATCATGAGTTTTATTAATATCAACATAAACAGAAAAATAGATTCTAGAAATCTATTCTACAAAATGAGTTGAGATCTTTATGGCCTTCACCCCCTCTAAGTCACATTATCCAAAGTCTGAACCTGGCTGTAGCATCCTGAGTAATCTTTGGCAAGTTAGTTATAATTTCTATGTCTCAGTTTCCTTTTGTACAAAATAGGAAAATTTTCACAACTTCATGAAGGTTTTTGGGTAAACTGATATAAGAACTTATATGTAAATTTACCATACCATGTGTAATGCTCAACAACTATTCACTGTTTTTCTCTCCTCTCTTATCTCCAGAAATTCCTAGTCACACTGTCCATAAATATAAAACTGTAAAAGAACCATTATCGAAGCAGGGAGAGATTTTGTTGAGTATTTATATTGGATAGGAGATCCATGTATTTGGATCATCTGCTGGATAGTTCTGACATTTCTCCACTTGTCCAATTGCATGGGACAGACTGCTTCATCTACAGTTGTCTACAAAATTAGCCTGTCTCAAAATACTTACCTCCTTCCATCCACCTGGTCATGGAGTCCTTTGGCATGAATCATTTTAGTCAGCCTGATTTCAAAAATGAATATAGAAAAGCAATCTTTTGGTTTAAGGCAGGGCCCTACCCATTACATGACCTCTAATTCCCAACAGTAAGAGATTTCTGAAGATTTTAAATTTCAATACTATCAAAGGAGTCAAAGGGGTCAGTGTAGACATGGACAGTAAGTGACCTGACATAGGATACATAGGTAAGAATCTTCATCAGTTTCTCTTTGTTGGATCAATAAGACCTTTTTTCATCTCTCTGATCCTTCCACTCATAATGTGTATAACAAAGAAAATAAAGGCATATAAGGCCCACCTTTCCAGTGCTATGAGTTCATGATACAAAATTGCTTTGCAAATTGTGGCCAAGAGAGTAGAAGAACAAATCCACACAGATTTAAATTAAAAAAGTAAAGTGATGTAGAGAGCAGAAGGCGCTGAAAGGATTAATGATATCTGTCACTTGTGAAGGTGTGAACCGGATTCTCTAAGATTTGTCAATCAGCCAACAGCAGCATGGGAGAAAGCCCTAGATGAGATGGGGAGAGGAAAGAGCAAGAAGGCAAGGGTATAGGAGACAGAGGTGGGGACAGCACACCCTTCAAAGAAAACTGAGAGTTGACTCAGAAGATGGAACAAAGCAAAAAGTCAGTATGTCTCTCCTGCAGAAAAATGTGCTTTGGACACAAAGAAACAAGGCTGGGATGTTCAACCTAGGTACCTCTTCTTCTCAAGCATCCTCCTGAGCAATGCCAAAGTATTCATCATAATACCACATGCCCTAAGGGCCCCAGGGGCTCTTGCATGTTGGGAACAATCCTATTTGGGGGAAATAGTTGCACAGTTGGAATATGACTGGGTTGAGCTTTCCTGCTTGCAGATGGACTTGAGGACTTGACTCGTCTTCACCTCCGGTAGCAACAGGGACTCCAGTGATCCCACATGCTGTGATCCTCCATGGCAGAACTTCAACAGGATCATCCTCTACCAGGATTATTGCTGGCATCTGCCCTGCCCTGTGGGAATTTCATCTGCATGATGGCTGGCATCTGCCCTGCCTTCCACATGCTGGGATTGTAAACATGAAAGTTTGGTAGCAAATAAAAATGTGGCCAGCTCAGGTGTTTTCATCTTTTGCTACACAGAGTAACATGGATCAGACCCACATTCAGTTTCTTCTCTAAACTACATTTCTGTCTGTTTCCTGGATGTTTCACCAGACTCACAGGAGACTAGAACTCAGGGCAAAGGTTCTAGTTACATCTCCTCCCCCTGTTTCCCACACTTCAAAAATGAACTGTATCTTTGAAGCAGCATAAGAGCTATGAGGTAGCTATAAAAGGACAGGTCTCTGGACTTTAAGCATAAAAACAGGGAACTCCAGCTTTAGGGAGCCCCTGTTTTATTGAAGATGATGTGTTAGCTATATTACATGCATTTCATGGAATCCTAATAACACCACAAGGAGGTATTATTGTCTTCATCTTGCAGAAGAGGAAAAAGAGACTCAGAGAAACGAAATAATCTTCCAGTGGTTACTCAGCTGATAATTAAACCTTCTAACTTTAAAGCCTACACTAATTTCATTACATAATTACTCCCTTCCTACCATACATCCCAGTACATACAAAGTAAGAGTTAAAAAATAAGTTTTTTTAATTGAATTCTTTATTGTTACAGTTTATATACATCTCACAATCGCATATAACATTGGGGAATTTGTACCAGTATATGACACAAGTTAATTCTCATTTTTGCCCATATCCCTACCCACCCACACCTCCCCACCCCCTTTATACATACTCTTTTATTTTCTTCCTGAATCATGTTTATTCCTTCCCCTCACTACATTCCCACACCATATTTCCTATGGAAATTTCCCATTCTATAAAAACTGTCATACTTTCTAGAGCTCATTTGCATCTACAGGTGTTCATATCAAAGAGAAGATCTGGTATTTGCCTACCTGTGATCTATTTATTTCACTTATTAGTATATCCTCCAGGTATTTCCATTTGCACATAAATGAATGAATCTTGTCATTCTTTATGGCAGAATAATACTCCATTTTATAAAAAAAAAAACCACACATCTTCTTTACCCACTCTCCAGTTGATGGGCATTTGGGTCATGTCCAAGATTGAGCTATCACGAACTGAGCTGCTATGAACAATGTTCTACTTCTGTCTTTCTAATATGATTTTTAAAATTCTTTTGGGTATATTCCTAGCAGAGGGATAGCAGGGTCAAATGGGACCCCTAGTCCTCGTTTTCTGAGAAATCTCCTCACGTATCTCCACAATGGTTGCACAAGTCTGCAATCCCACCAACAGGGGAGAAGGGTTCCTTTCTCCCCACAGCCATGCCAGCATTTATTGTTGGTTGATTTTGTGATAGCGGCCATTCTTTGTGGAGTGAGATGAAATCTCAGTGTTATTTTCATTTGCTTCTCTCAAATGACCAGTGATGTTGAACATTTCTTCATATGCTTCTTGGCTGCTTTGACTTCTGGCTCTGAGAAGTGTCTGTTCATTTCAGATGCCCATTTTTGAACTGGGTCTTTAAACTTGGGGAGGCTGATCAGTTTGAGTTCTTTATATAGTGTAGATAATAGCCCTTTGTCTGATAAACAGCTAGTAAAGATTTTTTCCCATGTTGTTGGTTATTTTTTAGCAGAATCAGTGACTTCTTATGCTGTGCAGAACCTTTTCAGTAGGATGAGATCCTATTTGTTGATTCTTTCTTCTAGTTCTTGTGCTATAGGGGTTTTACTCATAAAGTTTCTGCCTAAGCCAATGTCTCCAAGAGATTTACCTAACCTGCTTTCCATCAGGCTTATTGTTTCTGTTTTAATGTTTAAGTCTCGTATCCACCGTGAGTTTAGTTTTGTGCATGGTGAAAGAGATAGGTCTAGCTTTAGTTTTTGGCAGGCTAAAGCCCAGTTATTCCAGCACCATTTGTTAAAAAGGCTAACTTAGGCCGGAGATTTAACTCAGTGGTTCTGGCGCCTGCCTTGCAAGTGCAAGGTTCTGAGTTCAATCCCGGTAACCACATAGAATGCTGGGCGTGGAGACTCATGCCCACCAGCAATCAATACCACATACCACAGTGCCAGGCATGGTGGCTCACGCCTGTAATCCCAGCATTCAGGAGGTAGAGACAGGAGGATTGCTGAGTTCACGGTGGCTTGCCTGGGCTACATAGTGAGCTCAGGGCCAGCCTGAAATACAAAGCGAAACCCTGTCTCAAAACAAACAAACAAGGCTATCTTTCCTCCATTGGGGATGTTTGGCTCCTTTGTCAAAGATAAGATGGCTTAGTGTATCCATGGTTCTTTCTGGGTCTTCTGATCTATTCCACTGGTCCTCGGGTCTGTTACTTTGCCAGTACCATGCAGTTTTTATCTCAGTGGCTTTATAGTAGAGTTTTAAATTGGGGATTGTAATACCCCCTGCCATGTCATGGTTGCTTAAAATTGCTTTTGCTATTCTAGGTTTCTTGTTGTTCCTGATGAATTTTTGTATTATTTTCTCTAGCTCTGTGAAGTATACCATTGGAATTTCAATTGGAATTGCATTGAATCTGTAAAGAAATTGTGGGAGTATAGCCATTTTGACGATGTTGGTTCTCCCTACCCAGGAACAAGGCATGTCTTTCCACTTTCTGATTTACATTTGTATCTTGTTTTTCAGAGTCCTATAGTTTTCAGAGTAGCAGTCTTTCAAATCCTTTGTTAGGTTGATTCCTAGATATTTCATTTTTCTGGGTGCTACTGTGAAAGGGATTGACTCCACAATTTCTCTTTCAGTGAGTCTGTTGTTTGTGTAGACAAAGGCTGTTGATTTTTGAGCATTGACCCTGTATCCAGCAACACTACCAAATTTGGTAATTAAGTCTAGCAGTCTTTTGTTTGAGTTTGTAGGATCCTCCAGATAGAGTATCATATCATCAGCAAATAATGACAGTTTAACTTCTTCCTTTCCTATCTTTATTCTTTTTATATATTTGTCCTGCCTGATTGCTATGGCTAATGTATCCAGCACTATATTGAACGAGAGTGTTGATAATGGGCATCTTTGTCTCATTCCTGATATTAGTGTAAAAGGTTTTACTTTTTGCCTATTAAGTATGATGCTGCCTGTTGGTTTCTCATAAATAGCTTGTATTAAATTGAGATAAAGTCCATCGATTCTGATTCTCTGTAGGGTTTTGATCATAAATGGGTGTTGGATTTTGTCAAATGTTTTTTCTGTGTCTATTGAGATAATCATATGGTTTTTGCCCTTGAGTCTGTTAATACAGTGTATTACATTGATTGATTTACGTATGTTGAACCAGCCTTGCATCCCTGGGATAAATTCGATTTGATCAGGGTGTATGGTTTTCTTGATAACACTCTGTATTCTGTTTGCCAGTATCTTATTGAGGATTTTTGCATCAATGTTCATTACAGAGATTGGCCTGTAGTTTTCTTTTTTGGTGGGATTATTCCCTGCCTTTGGAATCAAGGTGATGGTTGCTTCAAGGAATGATTTGGGGAGTACTGCTTCCCTTTTGATTTCATTAAAGAGATTGAGAAGTACTGGTATTAACTCTTCTTTAAAAGTTTTGCAGAATTCAGCAGTAAAGCCATCAGGACCAGGGCTTTTCTTTGTTGGTAGGTTTTTTTATTACATTTTCAATTTCCCAGATTGATATTGGATTGTTTAACATTTTTATATCCTCATCATTCAGCTTTGGAAATTCATATATGTCTAGAAATCTATCCATTTCTTCTAGATATTCCATCTTCTTGGAGTATAGATTTTCAAAGTACGTGTTTATTATCCTTTGGACTTCATCTGGATCTGTGCTGATTCCCCCATTTTTATTCTTATACCATGGATTTGAGCCTTTTCCTTCCTTTGTTTGATAAGGTTGGCTAAGGGTATGTTGATCTTATTTATCCTTTCAAAGAACCAACTGTTTGATTCATTGATTCTTTGTATTGTTCTCTTTGTCTCCATTGCATTAATTTCTGCTCTGATCCTTGTAATTTCCTCTCTAGTATGTGCTTTGGGTTTGTTTTGCTCCTCTTTTTCTAATTGTCTGAGGTTCATCGTTAGATTGTTTATTTCAGGTTGCTCTATTTTCTGAGTGTAGGCATTCACTGCTATGAAGTTCCCTTGCAGGACTGCTTTCATTGTGTCCCATAAATTCCTGTATGTTGTGCTGAGATTGTCATTTACTTGTAGAAACTGTTTAATTGCTTCTTTAGTTTCTTTTGTGGCCCATTGGTTGGTTAACAGAGTGTTGTTCAATTTCCATGTGTTTGTGAGAATCTTGGAATTTTTTCTGCTCTTTAGCTCCAGTTTCAAGACACTATAGTCTGATAGTATGCAGGGGATAACTTTGATTCCTTTACAGTTACTTAAGCTTGTTCTATGGACTAGAATGTGATCTATTTTGGAGAATGATCCATGAGCAGGTGAGAAGAAGGTATATTCTCACTTTGTAGGGTGAAAAATTCTGTAGGCATCTAATAAGTCCATTTGCTCAAAAGTTTGATTTAGCTCAAGTATTTCCTTATTGACTCTTTGTCCAGTTGGTCTGTCAAATTGTCACACTGGAGTATTAAAATCCCCTAGTACTTTTGTATTTGTGGTTAACTGGCTTTTCATGTCCAGTAATGTTTGTTTTATATAGTTGGGTACATTAGAGTTTGGTGCATAAAAATTTATGATTATTTCTTTCTCTTGGATAGTTCCCTGTATGAGAATGTAGTGACCTTTTTTATCTCTTTTAATCAGTTTGGGTTTGAAATCTATTTTGTCTGAAAACAAGATAGCCACTCCTGCTTTTTTTTTTTTTTTTTTTTTTGCCATTTCCTGTGGCAAGGAGGATTGTTTTCCAACCTTTTATTTTCAGTATACGGGTTTCCTTCTGAATTAGGTGTGTTTCCTGTATGCAGCAGATTGTAAGATCTTGCTTCTTGATCCAATCTGCTAGTCTGTGTCTTTTAATTGGCCCATTGAGTCCACTGACATTAATGGTTAGGACTGATATGGACATATGCAGAGCTGCGATGTTGCCCTGTTCTTGGTTCTTTTCTTCTTTGCTTTTCCCCTTTTCTATTTAGTTTCTCGTTTGCCCCAATGAATTCACTCTCCTGGGTCTTGTGGGTACGGAATTTTCTGTGTTATTTTCCAAGATGTTCTTTAGAATGTTTTGGAGTGCAGGTTTCATATTTGTGAAGTTTTTCAGGTCGTGTTTATCATGAAAGTATCTTACTTCCCCATCTATTCTGAAAGACAGTTTTGCAGGATACAACAGTCTAGGTTGGAGGTTGTTTTCCTGTTATGCTTGAAATACTTCTCTCCATGCTCTCTTTGCATTGAGTGTTTTTGTTGAAAAGTCTACTGTGATCCTAATGGGCTTCCCTTTGTAGGTGATTTTCTTCCTTTCACTGCTTTCAGTATTTCATTCTTTTATTGTGCATCTGGAACCTTGATAATTATATGTCTAGGTGTAGCTATTTTTATATCATGGCATTTTGGAGCCCGATAGGTGTCATTTATCTGTATGTCTATTTCTTTTCTTAAGTTTTCTGTTTTTATCTCTGAAATAGCTTTTTCATGTCTTTTACACTGTCTTCTGCTTCCTCAGTGACTCCAATCAGTCTTATATTATTTTTCTTTGAGTCATCTAGAAGCTGTTGAATTGACTTCTCATGGTCCCTTGCTCTTTTCCATAGATTATATCTTTCCTGCTCATTGGCTGCTATACTGTCCTCTAGGTCTGAGATTTGGTTTTCTGCTTCATTCATCCTACTTTGCAAGCTTTCATTCTCCATCATTCCCTGGAGCTCTGCTTGAAGCTGTTTAAAAGGTTCCATTGCTTCTGCTATCTTGGATTCTATCATCTTGCTGATCTCTTCTTTAATGATGTCTTTCACTAGGGACAGTATCCCTGTTTTGATCTCAGAGGTGAGTTCTGATTTCCATTTACCAGATCCACTTTGGTTACCATCTCCAAGAATCCTGGTGTTTCAGGTTCAGTTTGCCCTATTTCCCTTTTCCCTGAATTTCCCTGTGGTGGTGATCTTTGTGTCTGTTTTTTTTGTATATTTTCTCATTTCTACTCTTTTGTTGTTACTAATGCTATCCTTTGCCTGATGACGCAGCAGTGTTTGTTGCAGGTCTCTTTCTTTCTATTATCTGGGGCCCTTTGGAAGTGGCACCTTTCTGGGTTGTCCTCCTTGAATCTGTAATGACCCTTGAGAGTTCTCAGTTCTGACACATCACGGGAGTTATTTGAGCATAACAATCACATCATGTTTTTTACCATAATACAATCAATGCCAATATCAGTATTAAATACAGTAAATAAAATAAAAGTTTTGTTAAATTCTGTTCTGAAGATTTTGAGCTTATGAGTTACCTCTATGTCCATATGCCAAAATTTAGAATTAATCAGCAATGTGTATATAACATATAGATTGTAAATGTACCCCCTGAACCCTTTAGGGATAAGAGGTCATTGGGGAATCAGGGAGGTAGGGGGACAGAAGGAGAGTGAAATAGGGTTAGCAGATTTATGAAGATCACCCATACTCTAGAACCTCATATATGCCAGTGGATAATAGAGGATAAAAGGGTGTATATAAAACAGTGCCAACTGTATGCTTTAAGACTGTTAGAGACTTTGCACACCTGCTTATAATAGTACAGGAAAAGAAATAGGGCAGCCTAAGAGTCTTTTACTTCTGGGTATTGCTTCTGACAGGAAGATAGCAGAGGGTAGGGACAAGAGGTGAATAGAAGGATCTAGGAGTAGATGGCAACATAGAACCTAGATTCCTTTTTTTTTTTTAATCTTGCCTGGTCTCTCAGCATGGCTCTAGCATGGAGGTATGCAGGAAATGGCTCTGGCTCCTCTCAGACCTGGGTCCTCACAACGCAGCTACGGGGTGGTATTGGGGCCAGCCAGAGGCCCTCAATCCTCTGTGGTGGGGATGGTGCCCAGGGTCTATACCTGACTCCTCACTGCATGGCTCCTGAGTGGAGTGGGCCAGTGGGCAGGCCTCAGTCCTCTGCCGCCAGGAATGGAATGGTGCCGGTAGCTGAGTCCGTGCCACTCTGGGGTGCAGTGGGCCGCTGGGTGGGCCTCAGTCCTCTGCCGCCCCAAAATAACTTCTATTTGGAAAGCATCACCTGTGCCTTCTCTGCACAAATGGGAAAATGCATGGTTACATGGGGTCAGATTGACATGTGGGTCAGAGATAGGCTGAGACCAGACTAGAACTGGTCTTGGGAGTTTCAATGTAATGTTTTGGGTGATTGATATTTTGATGGGAAACAGGCAAATTTTCACCTAAAAATTCTGATGGCCTATATCACAATAGTCTTTGGATTGAGTTCTTTGTCCTTTCTCTTTTTAAAATATATTTTTAACCAACATAGTTAGTACATACTTATGGAGTGTTTTGTGACATTTCAGTGGAAATATATAATGTAGAATGAGCTATCTCCTTAGACATGTATTCCTTACTTGAGAACATTCAAAGATCTGTTCATTTGTCACTTTGAATTTATTTCATTGTTATCAGTTACTCTTACCCTACTATGCTACAGTCACCTAAAAACATATTCCTTCTACCCATCTCCACCCCTGTTCCCATAAAATTTCCTCTTTCTATTTCCCTCTCCCACCTCCTTCCCAGGCTCCGGTAACTATTACTCCCTTTCTGCTTCTATGAAGTCAGCGTTTTAGCTGCTACTTATGAACTAGCACCACTCATTTGATGTTTATATAATTTTTTGAGGATCACCATTCTTCCTAAGCAATATCACTTACAACGGGGCCAGATCTTCCCAAACTATCAGTTATTTAGACTAAACCATTTAGGCACCTGTCATCAAGATATGGTGTCCAGAGGTCTAATATGTCTGAGTTGTTCTTTGGGATGCAGGAAGGAAGGAATGCAGCCTCAGTCACTCTGTGTATTTCACACATCACATTACAGTCAGGAAGATACACCCTTTAAATAAATGTTCCTTGGGGCCAGAGATTTAGCTCAGTGGTTCCAGCACCTGCCTCACAAGTGCAGGGCCCTGAGTTTGATTCCAGTAACCACATACAACAGTACCAGGCGTGGTGGCTCACGCCTGTAATCTCAGCACTTGGGAGGCACAGACAGGAGGATTGCTGAGTTCAAGGCTTGCCTGGGCTACATAGTGAGCTCAGGGCCAGCCTACAAAGTGACACCCTATCTCAAAAAAAAAAAAAAAAGTTCCTTGGTAGTGAACCCATCAGGAAGGTCCTGTACCACTAGTAGTACTCAGTGAGTCTTCTCTTCCCCATCAGCATTCTGAACTCACATTGCTTTCATGTTTTATGAACCATTCTCCAACTTTACAAACTACAACCTACCTGGCGTAAGTTCCATTTCCTTCCGTTGTGCACTGTACCGGAAAATCAGAGGCTTGTGTATAAAAAAAAATAATAATAATAATTATGAGATCAGCTCCACATGACAACAGCAATAACAGACTTCAAAATCCTTTGAGTGTAAAAGTCTTATTTGTTTTATGAGCCTCCACATGGAGCTAGTCTTAAAAATAAAAAACATGAAAGGTTTCTCACAGCTCAGATTTCATAAGAAAAGAATTGCATCTTTAATTAAGATTTATGGGCCTCGATAGAGCCCAGCAAGAGGAGAGAAATGGCTCAGAAGTGTAAAAACTAACAGTTAAAAATGAGGAAATATGATTAAGGACCTTTAATTCCTCCTGTCTCTTTTGCAGGGCTTCCAGTGGCCCCAGGCAAAAACAGTCACTCATTGTCTTTAAAACAGCATTATTCTTGGCATAAAGTGTTTATGAATCAAGATGAAACTTGTAAGGAATAATAATATCAACCTTACTTAAAAGGCTTCTCTTGCTAGAAACAATGTTTAGTATAATGGAAAAAAATCCTAAGAAAAAATATGCATATAATGTTATATATAAGGGATTATGTACAAAAATTGACATCTTGCCTGGTGTTACAGTATCATTTTCCAGTTTTCATAGCAGCATATACTTAATCTCATGGATCTTCTTAAGAATGCTGAGAGCAATTAGGGAAGAGTCCAGAAGTTCTATGTTAAAAATGAAAAAGCCCTTTCAAGATATTAGGTTACTTATTCAAAGTCAGGAAATGGATATAAATAGAACGTTTAGTCTAAATCCAGTGATCCAGAAGTTTTAGTCAAAATCCATGTTCGCTACATGATGCTGTACTGTTATTATTCTAAGTGTACAATTCTGATTTCATCTCTATACCTTGAATATATTTTTAAAGTTTGTAAAGCAAATTTTTGAAAAACATAGTGAATAAAGCCAGCACTATGCTTTCAACTTTCTAAATAAACTGAACAACAAAGATATCTTGAACATTGACACTGAAAAGTAATTATGGATAAAATAGATACAAAAAATGTAAATCACCAAAATTCAGCTTAATAAATTCAGCACTGCTCCTAAATCACAATGGGCACCAAATTGTTCCCAAAATATTTTCTCTATTGACCCTATTATTTCAGAGACAATTAGTTATCACACCCTATGTTTATTTTATCAAAAAGTTATTTTATCTTTCTATTTCCTACAAATAGGATAAAATACTTTAGAGAAGGCCTTATGTTGTTATCTGTTACTAGGCTAGCTAAAGTTAGGAATGCTGTCAACATATGGTTTACCCATTAATAAAGACTTGCTTTAATTTTTTAAATTACTTCCTTAACACTTCAAAGCATACCCTTTTGATCTCAGAGTTTAATACTAATATATAAACTACCCCTTTCATGATTGCATGCTTTTAATAATTCATCACTGCAAAACACCCTAACTCATGTTCTCAAATTCCAGTTCCAATGTAAGATTATTATTGCCACCCACGTGATCATAGTACCCCTTGAAATAAGAAAGACTTTCTGTGAGTATTAATGTCCAGTACCATATTTTCTAACTCAAAGACTTACATATGTAATAATCACTTTTTTACAACTTCATCTTTTCAGAGAGAGAAAGTGAAAGCCAGGAAAGTAGAAGAAAGGAGCTTTCCAAAGGGCTTTCAATATCTTCTTAATGTATCAAAGCAATCTAGGTCCTCACCACTCTCATGATGATTAACTTTTATGACTTTACAAATGTCCTAATTTCTTAAGGAAAATAATTCCCAAAGCAATGTCTCTGTCTCTGAAATTTTTCCACAACACTGACCCTAAAAGTTCATCTGCTTGAGAGACATTGCTACCCATACATATGTCTAGCACAGCAAACCAATTATAACTAAAATTACATTAATGATTGCATTCCCTAAATTTGTCTTCTTTATAATCTCTATCAGTACTTGCTTCATTTATTTTCCTTTTGCAAGAAGTCATTTTTTATCAATGTCTCCGCCATTTTTCATTGATATAGTTGAATCCCACTTCCTCATTGTATACTCATGATCCCTTTAGTTAGAACATTATTTCAGCCTCTTGTGAACTTCTAACCTTTTGTAACTCCAATAGCCACTTGGGTATCTAGCATGGTGATCTTTATGGTGTTCAAAGAAATGCCTTTTTATCTTTTAAATCCTAATATTCAAATATCTAACTGAAGAAAAAACATACTTAAAGGGAGCAGACTCCAAAGGTTTCTGTGTAAGATGATCTCATGAGATGCGCAAATAAAGCATTAAAATTTCAATTTATTGAAATTTTTTTGAATTTTTGAATTTGAATTTTTGAATCAAATTCAAAAATTAACTGTATCAATGCATAATATATAAATTTCCATATTGAACATTGTGTGAAATCCTCATGTCTCATTTCATGAAGAGGACTTCTCAGAAAAGAGAAGAAAAGTTTTGAAATGAGAGCCTTATTCTTTTTTTAATTCAATCCTTCATTGGTACATTTTTATACAGCTCACAATCACGTTCAACATTGGAGAATTTGTACCAGTATATGACACAAGTTAATTCTCATTTTTACCCATATCCTTATACACCCCACAACCCCCACCCCTATATACATGTTTTGTCTTTTTCTTTCCAAATCATATTTATTCTTTCCCCTCATTACTTTCCCCTACCACATTACCTTTGCCTTATTCTTTTTTTAAAAGTAAGGTTGCATTCTTCAGTTCATTTGTACATTATTAGATTTACTTGTGGATAACATTCTCTAATGCTAACTATATTACTTCAACAATCAGATAAATAGCTTAAAACATGGATTGAAGTTAATTGTAATAATGCAAACACAAATGAATAATAGGAAGTTGGAACTGAACTAACTATGTAATATATAAATTCCCCATCAGGAATGTTATCAGGCAAAAAAAAATCTTTCATTTCACTAGCCTTATCTGCAGTGTATCTAGATGTTCTCCCTAAAACTTCATGTGGGCATAGTTGGACTTTTTAGAAGTGGCTGGGTCAAGTGAGTGTACAGCTGGGATTAAGAATGTGATGCTGGGTCCGGTCCTTCTACACTGTTGGTGGGATTGCAGACTTGTGCAACCATTGTGGAGATCTGTGTGGAGATTTCTCAGAAAACTAGGACTACGGGTCCCATTTGACCCTGCTATACCCCTGCTAGGAATATACCCAAAAGAATTTAAAAACTCACA
>PVIC010005549.1:0-57428 GCA_004025085.1 Thryonomys swinderianus | reverse complement strand
GTAAGAGTCAACTAGCCAGAGTGGGGGCAATAGTTTGGGCTAAGGGAAGAGAATATTACAGAGTCCTTCTCTCAGGAGAAAGCTTGGAATTTTCAAGAAACTGAAAGAAGGCTGTTGAGGTCGGGGGGGGCAGTTATATCCTGGACAGGGACCAGAGTACCGAGTAGTTTGAGACCATAGCTTTAGTAAGCTGTTAAAGTTTTTAGTATATGCCCAGCTTGAGCATAGATGGAATAAAAAAGTATACCTGGTGCATGTGTTCATTGCAAATATGTAGAAATGCTGTTATAATAAATATAATGGAAATTTATGTTGTTTTAGCAGCCATTAGTTGCAGGGCATTTTTCACATATTCAAAAAGCCTAAGTAGGGGCCAGGGATTTAGCTCAAGTGGTACCACACCTACCTTGGAAGCAGAAGGACCCGAGTTCAGTCCCTGGTAGCACAAAAAAAAAAAAAAAAAAGCCTAAGTATAATACTGAAGACCGGGAGAATTTGCATACATGTCAAAAAGATACCTTTCTACTCAGAGATTTAGAATTTGTTCAAGATAATACCACTTTGATGGAAGGTGGCCCCTTACAAATAACCAATTTTTCATTTCTAGGTTTTTCTTTCCTACATCACATAGCTTTTAGGTAACCTTCACTGTAACATTTTAATTCCCCATTGATTTAAGTGAATAATAGATAAAAAGGTCTTGGTTATCGCAGGTGCAGAATAGCTTGGTGACTGATTCTATGTGAGCATGGTCTGAAATCAAGGAAACCCCGTCCCGCATGCAGCACAGGTGAAGCAGGTCCCTGAGCGTGACAGGGGTGATGTTCAGCCCTGTGCTGCGAGGCAGGAATACCTAGGTTACAGGGGAAGAGTGGCGCCCAAATTCTGGAAACTAAATGAGTGGCTTGGGAATCCCCGAAGCCGGAGGACTTACTATCATTTGGAAGAAAGACATCCTGACACAGAGGAGGCTCACAAGTGGCTCAGCGTGGTTTTCGTATCCCGTGCCCAGCAAGCTTCAAGGCACACGTGTCACTGAGGCCTGAACCTGCTGCTAAGTCATTTGAAGGGGGGCATTTTGCCTCTGGATTTGCAAGTTCAATTTTATAGAAGAACCAAAATGAAATATACTTCAATGGCTTGTTTTCATTTCATTCTATAGGAGTTTGATAAAGAAGTTAAAAGTTTTGTGTTTGTTCTGGAAGGCAGCAGCCAAACAAACAAAATTCAGTTACCAAAGGAGAATAAGCAGATCCGTAAGTAAAATTTTTACTATTGAAACTTTGATAACATTATGCATTTATGCCTCATAAACAGGTATGCAGTATTACTTCACATAAACTGGGGGAATAAACACATGCCAATAAAACTCACTGGCACTCAATGGGGAAGTGAGTTTTACTGGCATGTGTTTATGTGAAGTAATTTTTTTAAGTTAGAAACTTCAGCTAATACCACTACATAAATAAATAAGGTGGTTAAAGTTAGGTTTTTAAATAAACTCAGGGCTTCCTAGTTATGGAAAATTAATTTGTGAGGAAAATTTATTAAAAATACTATGTAAGATGCCAGGCATGGTGGCTCATGCCTGTAACCCCAGCACTGGGGGGAGGCAGAGGCAGGAGGATTGCTGAGTTCAGGGCTTGCTTGGGCTCCATAGTGAGCTCAGGGCTAGCCTGAACTACAAAGCGAGACCCTGTCTCAAAAAAAAAAAAAAAAAAAAACTATGTAGGGGTAACTCCATTTTGCAGTTCCCCCTTCTGTCTTTCTTAGGCAAAAGCTTTCTTTCTCAATAAACTTTCCCTACTCTTAAAAAAAAATACTATGTAAGACTTTTTGGTAATGGTACTGCATACCCTTTATGGATATTGATAACTGCATGCATGATTATGTGATTTAAGAGAAGACTCAAAGAGTTGATTTCAGTTCTCAATTTGAAAATTAGTGTTGGCATTTGAAAGAAGAAGCCGTGAGAGTTCACTTAAATAGGTGATCAGAGGCCCTGTGTTGGCAGAGATGAAGTTAACATTTAAACCTCTGCCACCAGATTAGGCTTTAAATAAACTGAGGTTGATTTAAGAAATAATAATTTATCAAAATGATTCATTGTGTTTTCCATGAGCTGTGTTCTAGGTTTTACATGTAGAGTTCAGGTGATTTAGCAGATATAAGTAGACAGCTCTTTTTTACATTTATCATTTACTTACTCCTCTCATTCATTAACAGAAATCATTGAATACTTGTGCACCAAAAACTATGAAAAGGGGCTGGAGGGTTAGCTCAGTGGTTCCGGCGCCTGCCTCGCAAGCGCAAGGTCCTCAGCTCGATCCCTGGTAACCACATATAATGCTGGGTGTGGAGGACTCACGCCCACCAGCAATCAACACCGCATACCACAATGCAGGACATGGTGGCTCACGCCTGTCATCCCAGCACTCGGGAGGCAGAGACAGGAGGATTGCTGAGTTCGCGGCGGCTTGCCTAGGCACCATAGTGAGCTCAGGGCCAGCCTGAACTACAAAGTGAGACCCTGTCTCAAAAACAAACAAACAAACAAAAAAAAAAGCTATGAAAAGACCTATTGTTGGTACCTAATTTTCTTAGCCAATTCAGCATTCTAAACATACATAGACTCTGTGTTTTATGTACCATTTGAAGCTACTACGTATGTGTTTTAGATTTCTAAAAGTATAAACCAAGCTATCAAAGTTACACAAAGATGATTTGCTTGAAAGTGATATGCCACATTTTTAAAAAGGGTTTGTTTTGTTTCAGTATCGAGGACCATATCCAGGGTCTTTGCACTAAACTACATCCCCAACCCAGAATTTAAAATTCTTATATTTTTATTTTGAGACAAACTCTAGGGTTGCAAGTTGCCAGTGTTGGATTTGAACTTGCCACCTTCCCACCGCAGCCTCCCAGAGTGCTTTGATCACAGGCATATGCCACTGTGCCCTGTGGCCAGTGTTTCTTTCTAAACCAACATAAGAAATAGAGCTTAGAAGAAATTCCTTATTGTGTGTCTGTGTGTCTAATAGCAAGGTTTTTTCATTTCTACATGAATTTATACTTATAAAGGAGGTGAACTAAGAAGATAAGCTATAGGGATAGCTCTGAAACTGTATTTTATTATTACAAGAAACACAGGCCATCGATTTCAAGGTGCTGACTTGGTGAGATAGGGAACTGCTTTACATCAGTGTTAGTCCTTTTGTTTCTTTTTGTTGTATTATAAAGCCTGCTTGTACTTCCATTTAATGCCCCAGGCATCTATGTGCATAGTTCCATTACTGATAACAATCATTCACTTCTCATTTGGCTCTGAAAAACATTTCTTCTCTACCAAAAGGCTAAGTGATTAAATATAGGCTCCCCTTTCCCACACTTATCTAAGTTTTTTTTTCCCTAGAAACCAAGTGTAATGTATTATAATTACCTTTTTAAATAGAAAGATGAAGGCTTTTAATTGCAAGAAGCAGAATTTTTTAATGAATCACTTGTATTATGCCCTGTAATTAAACATTAATCTTCCTTTTCTGTAGTGCATATAGAAGTGTAACAAATGAAACCATTTATGTATTTTACTGTCTACTAATGCCTTTAAGATTAGTTATTTGGAAGTTTTGATAACAGAAATATATAGCTATTTTTACTTGTATTAAAATGACCTCCCTTGAGAATTAGGTATAGTTAGGTTTAAATTAAATGTCATATTTTCAATTACCATTTCTAAATTAAGTTCATTTACCATTATTTGTTTCAATTTTAAGAGGAAGCATATATTTTATTTATCCAAGCTTAACTTTAGGAACTGACTATATAAGGTACTTAGGAAGAAACATTAGGTACTTAGGAAGAAAATTTAATAATGAAATAATGGATGTTTAACTGTTTATAAACAATATTTCTGAGTTAACTTATGTTTGAGGATTCCTAAATACATCAAAGTTTTTATTGTCCCTCAGTGTCCATCAAATGAAAGAATGTGACATGATTATCAGATTGTGCACTTCTCTGGGGCAAAGATCTTGAGTCATCCTCATGCCTCTAATTTAGTATCTGATGCATAGTTGATGTTCAGTAAGTTAAATTTACCACATAGAACACTGAAAATTTGGGTTATGATTTCCATTTGTCACCATCTGCCCTTCAAGAGACTTGAGTGAACCGTTCCTCAGGGATGTTCTACAGCGTGGACTGTGCTAGATAGATTTTCCCATAGGAGAAGCATCTCTGTCGCACATGAGCACCCACCTGGAAAGTGTTGAGGACTTTCTCTTTGAAGCCATTGCTTTTTGTGCCACTGGCATCTGATTCAAATGGTATGTCCCTGGCCGTCGCCATCTGTGAAGCCTACGTCAATCCAAGTTTCAGCTGTTCTGCGGGATGAGGTCTCCTTTAGGAGGTTCCCTATGTCCTCGTACCCCCACTTCAATATTCTTTTTAAAACCGTGACTTCAGTGTTTAAAGTCCCTCCTGGCTCTGATCTCTTCATTCTGCTGGTATGCTGTTGTCAGGGTCATGAGGGACTGTCATATTCTGAATCCGCCAGCTACTTCTCAGCTGTCTTCTTCCTTCATATACCAACAACGTTGGAGACTGGCCATCTGCTTGATGTGTGTTTCCCAGGCTCCTCTTTCTTTCTACCTCATGGGTCTTTCTTAGCCCCCTTTCATGGCTCTTCCTCATCTCCCTCAGCGGAACGTTGTTCCAGTGCCTGCGGACTCCTGCCTTTTCTCCCTTGGTTATTGCCTTTGGCCTCTCGGATTTGGTCACTACCTTATCTTACTGCAGTTTACATTCCCAGACTTGTTTATCAGCACTTAACATTTCTACCTTACATGCGGTACAGCTTATATGCGGTACATCCAGAGCCTATTTCCTGCTCCCTATTCCTAGAAATTCCTTCTCTTCCTCCACCTACCTCATTTCAGTTGTTAGCCACTTATCTTTTCAATTGCTCATACTCAAAAGTCTTAATGAAATCATTATTTTATTTTTCCTTGCTTCCATTCAACCCATGAAGATGTTCCTGATGGCAGTAATTTTAAAAACTGAGTCTGATCACTTCTGCCACCTCCGTTGCCGATCCACGGCCTGGCTAATTTTATCTTGCTCACATCACAGCACCTGTCTTCCAGTTGTGTCCTTGTTTGTGACTTACACTCCCCGTAGTCTGCTGTTCAGTTAGCAGCTAGATTAATACTTCGCAATTGTTTAGTAACAAGTGAAACATGTTACTGTGTGGCTGAAAATGCCCCATCTCTCTCAGAGTGAAAACCGGATGTCTGTAGGGCCCTTGAGTATCTGTGAGCCGCATAACTGTTTGATCTTATTCATTTTACTCTCCTGGCTTCCCCTGCTCCAGCTGTACAGGCCTCATTGCTGTTTGGAGCCCTGGCTAGAGCCCTGCCACTCCCTGGGCAGAGGCCATACCCTCCAACCAGAGTAAAGCAGTCTTTCCCCAAGCGCTGCGAGGCCTCTACTCCCTCTGCCTTTCCTGAGAATTTAGCAGGAGGCCACCTTTCCGGTGAGGCCCCCGACCCACACTGAAGTTACAGCCCACGCTTCATCTCTCTCCTCTGCCCTCGATCCCCTCTGCCCTGCTGCACTCCAGCACCCTCTGCTTAAAGCACCAGTGAACATGCTGTGCCATTGGTATGTCAAGAATTATTTTCTCACCGTCACCAGAGCAGGCGCTACAGCCAGAGACAGTTTAGTCTGTTTTTTCACCTAGAACAGATCAGTGTCTAGTAGACATTAGGTAAATGTTCATTGAACAGTGACTGGGTGAATGGCTCCCCACTGACTTGAGGGTGACCCGTACCTTTCACGTGGCCCTTAAGGCCCCACACACTTGTCTTCTGACTTATCTCCTGCTTTTCCTCTTCTCTGTCTTACCAGCTTTTAAGCTTTTATAAGTCATCCTGTCTAATGAATCCTGTTCCATCACAGGGTGGCATATTCCCTCAGTCTTCAGTATTTGTTCCTCACTCCTATGCCTAAACCCGTTGCTGTCAATTCCTTCTTATTCTACCCAAATAAATTTCAGGGTTATTCTTTGAGAAAACTTGCACGCATTGTCATCCTCTCCCGAGGACCCAGCATCATGTGCTTTTATACCCATGAACTTCGAATTCGTGAGTCTAGCATATAAGTTCCATAGAGGACAGAATATATTTACTGACAAACTTTCAATAGTGAAATTACTGCAAAAATTTCAATAGTGAATCCAATACATAGTAGGTGTTCAGTAAATATTTGCTGAATGATAGGACTAATTTAATACTTACCAGTGAGTCTGGGAGATATAAGTTAAAATTGTTAGTCCAGTTTTTTAGATGAAAAAACACCCAGACAGGTTTACTCATTTGACCATAGGATACAGAACAGTCCATGATTACAGACATAACTCACCGATGCTTATTTCGTGTTGAGACGGGAGAGATATACTTCATTGTGCTCTTTGTGCCTGTGCTATGACAGAAGTCATGGAATAACTTCACTTGTGATTTTCAGGGCATTTATAAGGGGTGGCTGTAATGTGGACTCATCCCAGCTATCTGGACATGTAAGTCTTGTAACGTGTTTCAGTGGTGTCCAGTCTATCATTTGCTTTAATGAAACCAATGCTTAAAATTCTGAAGGTTTCACATATTGGCACAAATTCCCCAATGTTTTGTGTGATTGTGAGCTGTGTATATAATGTACCAATAAAGTTTACTGAATAATGAAAAAAGAAATTCTGAAGGTATCTTACTAAGTATGTTTTAAAATATTCGAAAGAACAAAGAGCTTAACCCCTTAAAAATAGGCAGTTTGTCTCAAGCAGACAAACTAAGCAGACAAATTATAGAACTGTGGAAACTTGTATGTTTCAGGAAAAAAGACAAAATTTTTACATATTTCAAACACTTGATGGACATTTTTTGATTACTAAAAGTTCTACATTCAGCATTACTCAGAATGATTTTAAATATAATGTAGACGTGAAGAGTCAGTTTAAATTTAGTAAGCCGCTGGAGAAACTATTTCTGTGGAGCTTATTTAGCATTACTGACACACAGGATCTGTCTGTCAGATGTTGCTACAGTACTTTTTTCTTTGTCAGATTATCACAATATCATATCATCATACTTCTTTAATCTTAGAAGTGAAACCTCTTGGAACCTAGAGCTTCTGTTTGTAAGAAAGCTGAATTATAAAGCTCTCTTTTTGAGGGAAGGATTCTCCCATTTCTAAAAACACTCATAAAAAAATTCCTATATGTGTGACTCTTTGTGTTTGAACATACTGATTCAGTGAGATCAGTGGCATAAATTAGTGACCTTTTTAAAAGATCGATTTCATTTATCCTAGTAATCTCACAGCTGTCTTTACAGGAAAACAATGAGGACCAATCATTACTAGGTGCAAGAGAGATTTATTGATGATGGCTTATTTAAATTGGTCTAATTTTGGTTTCTTGCTTGTGCAGATTAGAACTCTTCCTGCTTCACTGGCTGCCCCCATGATACTCCAAAATCAGATTTCTAGAGAATTTTCTAAGCCTTGCCCATTATGTCCATATTTATATAACATTCCTTGCTCTACTCTTGGCTCCCTGAATCAGCACATAAGCTTAGTACTTTTACATAAAGTTACTCCTATGTTTGATTAAAATACTATTATTAAACATCAGATGAGCAATATATTTATTATTTAGAAACTGAGTTTGAGATAAAGCATAGGAACTCTTTAGATTATTGGAGAATGTTACCAATTTTCCATAGGAGTTATAAATCAGGTTTTTATATACACTACCAAACCATACTATTACTTTAAAATACTTGAATTTGTTAAGTAGACTTAAGTTAGAATAGATAGAAAATAGCATCACTTTAGACTACTTGCTTTCCTTGAAGTCTTTTATGTACCTGTTGGCCTGTAGTATTGGTTTATAAAGAAGTTCACAGACAGATGAGGATGTCTGCATTTATCGAGTGTCAGAAAGAAAAGTTCTTAATTGCATGTTTTAGGAGATGTGATGCTAAACATCTGTTGGAGAGCATCATAATTGAGAAATCAAACAAGAGTTCAAAACCTAAGAAAAAAAGGCACTAAGTGAATGGATCTGGATAGCTAATATAAAATCAATTTTTTAAAGCTATTACAGACTTTAGTTATCAAAAGTCCATAAGAGCTGGGCACCAAGGTGCATACTTGCATCCCAATACTCAGGGAGGCTGAGGCAGGAGTACTGCAAGTTAGATCCTAGCCTGGGCAATTTAGTAAGACAAAAACAACTTTTTATCTCAAAACAAAAAATTTAAAAAGATCTACAGTATAGCTCACTATGAATGGTTCAGTTCCTCGTACCATTAAAAACATAGGGATCAGTTTCTCTCCAAATATATTTTTTATCTAAATGACAGTAGTAATAGAAAATAAAAGCCATAAATTGTTACTTGGTATTAAAATATATTGAATTAACAAAGGTATTATAAATGAAAATATATTCTCCCATTTCAACGTGGACACATATAAAACCATATGAAACAGTGGCTCATCAAACCTTCAGTTGTCATTGTTATGTTTAGAATTGTTTTCCTTGATATATTATTTTTTATTAAGTTGTTTAGTACAGTTAAAATTGGCAGTAATAAAAATAATTGCCACATGCTTTTATGGCCACCTTGATGGGAATCTGTAGTTCAATTTTATATGTCTCTGTTGAGTGCAAATTATGTGTACTTGTCTTGCAGCCTAATAAAAATAGTAAATGGAAAATTATTACTTTTTAACTTTCCTAAAAATTTCACCAAGGCCACGATGGCACTTTAAAAAGCAACATTTCTTGTTAGGATTTCATTTGATTTTCATCCATTTTTTCACTTTCATAATGAGATTATAACTCATATATGTGGGAGACAGGGAAAAAGGACACAGTCAGAACCCTCATGGCAAACTCCAGTCCCCCATGAGTCCCACAGCAAAAGGATTAACAAACAACAAAATTGGAACCTTGAGAAAAAGGCTGAGCCTGGGCGCTACTTTTGCTGCTCTGAGCAGCAGAAGAAGACAGCCCAATACCCGGAGCTCACCTCACCTTTATTTGATAGCAAGCCTTCACACCAAAATCTTAGCATGGGTAAAACAGGGCAATCCCAAGCCTTCACATCCAGAATCCTAGCGTGCATGAGACAGGGCAGTTATCCACAATAATCCCTGTAGTTGAAGATCCTGTAGGCCCAGGCAGACAGACATTCTTAAATTTGAGTAAGTCCAAATAAGTAAGTCTTAAAGCCAATAATCCTAGTGCAATAATCCTTGTAGTTTAAGATCCCACAGGCTGGGGCAGATGTCCACAGTAACCCCAGTAGTTGATCCCACAGGGCAGGGCAGACATCCTTAAATCAGAGTAAGTAAAGTAAGTCCAAGTAAGTAAGTTACCTGCAGTTCCCGACATAATAGTGATATTGCAGGTCTGTATATTTCTGAAATGTGGGAAGCTTCAGATGTGTGGTTATGTTTGTTATGTGCACATATAAATAGTTTGAATATCTGAATATGTATTTTCCCCCTCTTGTTCTAGTTGGGCTGATCCAGAGGTTTCTTGTACTTCAGATTTATATACCCCTGGGACAGGACTTCTCTACTGAATTGCTGTAAGATATACAGAACTTCTTTGAATATTTTATGTGTATTAGACATTTGATCAATTGAAGCAGTACTACCAGTCATTAATTGTCACTGGCAGCTTTTGCATTAAGTAGTGGTGACTTATCAAGTCGACATGAAATAATTAAACTAATTTAATTGTGTGCTTTAGATATCACTATCCTCTAGCATTTCGCCAGGGAAAGAAAGTAAATTTCATCCATTTAAGGCAAAGTCAGAGTTTTATTTTGACAATAACTGGCTGACAACTTGGAGAAACACATAGTACAAAGTTTAAGATTTGGCTTCAAATGGAGGGTGTTTTACTCTGTACTATTTGTGCTCACAACTGTGATTGGCCTAAAACTGATTGAAATGCTGATTACTATGGTTTAGATGTACAGTATTCATCCTTCCTGTGTATGTGTAGTCAATTTGGAATATGTTTGTTCTAAATGCCCTTGCTAGATGGCTTAGCAAAAATGAGAAGACACTTTTTTACTCATATATATATATGTATATATATATATATATAGTTACTATGTATGAGAAAATACTGTCAGTGAGAATAACATTTGATTTATAGACTCGCATAGATTTGAACTGAATATTGTCTAAGATTTCATTAGTGAATGTGTATACTTTGAACTATTCCATTTAAGTTATGCTGTTTTCTAATTTGTAATTAGTAGTTATACAAGGTAGTGCTTAGGTTTTTATTTCCCATGTTAGAATAAAGGACTTTTCTTATCAATAAAGATAATTTTATACTACTTTTAGTGGTGCCAACTAAAAGAGATAAAAGAACATAATTATATGAGACTAAGTTTGATAATCATTTTTCTTTTACTGTATCAACTCAGGATACTAATGATGTATTGGTATCCCGGTGAGGTATGAATTTTTAGTTAATAAGGTGCAGTCTTGTTTTCTTGGGTGATAAAGAATAGATGGAAAATTTTACACCTTTGTTCAACTTTAAAATTCTTTAAGCTTCTTAGATCTTCTTTTATCATCTGCCATGATCACCAAGATTCTTTAAAATAATTCTTAGAGTAAGAAGACCAAAGCATTATTTGATGCTGTTCTGTAGCACTTTCTGATTCTGCAGAAAATGCATTTTCAAGACTCCAAAGACATTCTAAAGGCACAGAGAGTACCACATAAAGCTTTATTTTCAGTGCAAGGAAAAGTGGTTTCTGAAATGGAAGAAGGCAAATTATATAGTAAGCTTTTAAAGCTCCTCACATAGAAATCTAGTTTAGCTCCTCTTATCCTCCAGAACTCTCTCCCACCTGTACTTTGAGCTTTTTCTAAAGCAGTAAGGGAGAGCTGGTGGTTGGCCTTTGAATCAGAATTGTGCAGGATATTTGGGATATTTGGAACAAAATCTTGTGCTGGTGGTTGGCCTTTGAATCAGAATTGTGCAGGATATTTGGGATATTTGGAACAAAATCTTTTGTCGGCATGACTTTTCTTTCTATGGAAAATGAAATTTTATTTGTGCTACCCAGACACTTGATCTGATCACCCATGCCCAGGCAGTATGCTGTTTTAAGTAATAGCAATTAAAGCTTTAATTATTAAGACGTTATCAAGGGCTGGAGGGTTAGACACACCTACCAACAATCAACACTGCATACCACAATGCCTGACGTAGTGGCTCATGCCTGTAATCCCAGCACTTGGGAGGCAGAGACAGGAGGATTGCTGAGTTCGCGGCGGCTTGCCTGGGCACCATAGTGAGCTCAGGGCCAGCCTGAACTGCAGAGCGAGACCCTGTCTCAAAAGCAAAAAAAAAAAAAAAAAAAAAAAGAAGTTATCAAGTATCTTAGTTTAATTTAATGCTAGCAGGAAAACAGCTGATATCTAAGTGAGCCTCACTGTCTCTATTTTACCCCCCATAATAGTGTTCTTAGCCTATTTAAGGACAAAAAAATATCCTGGGAGGTGTTGGCATTAACAATTATAGTTTGAATTCAGCTCTCTATAATTAATTCCCAAGTTTTCATATCCACATGGACAAACATTTGTATTTTCCAAAAGATTTTAATTTTATAATTTTAGCAAAAGGTATCTTATGGACAGAGGTTGAAATTATTAAATAACTTGGAGAAGACACTCTTGTAACCTTGTGTATTTTTCATTTTATAAACCAACACATATTGACACTGAATTTGTTGCCAACAGATAATTAAAATATGTTGCTATTTTAGGAAGTAAGGACAGTGACCATGTTTTCACCAGAAAAGAAGTAGGCGGAGGAGTATAGATTCTCTTTCCAACCGTAGCTTTCTTTTTTCTCCTTAAATGTAAGGGCTTTCTTTCAGTAGCCTTAGCGTTTTACTGTTTCTAGCAGCATAGCTGTAGGCTATTTTAAATAATACATTTCTCTAACAAGCGTAGAAAGTCACACAGTAGAAAGATAGCTGGCTTTTCAATTTTTCCATTGTCAGAATGGGAGAGGCACTTTGTTTCACAAAGGTGCCTTTTATACATCAAGAGGTTTTCCTAAGTGGTGTTTTGCCAGCTCTTTTAAGAATTTAGTAATCACTTCCTCAGCATCTTCCCGTGTCTCCCGCGCTCACTGGCTGGTGACTGCTCAGGAAGAGGTTATACATGCAGGGCAGTGATTGCAGTGATTGCAGTGATTGCCTTAGAACCAGCTCCAGCACTGCTTGAGGAATCATTTGTTCACTCTGAGCAAATGACGGAAGCCCTGTTCTTTAATCCGTACAGACCTCCCTGCCCTGGTGCTCCCTCCCGGCTGGATGGTACCCTGTTCCAGCTTGCCGCTGGACTTCCCGGCTCTCTCTCTTTCCAGGTGGGGTGATGTTTCTGAGCGTCAGCTGGAGTCCTGAGCTCCCAGATCCTAGCGGCTCCCGGTCTCTGCGCTCTCATCTCTCCCTTCTCTTCTCACGCCGCTCTGCTCTGAGCTCCTCATGTGTTGATCACACTGGCTGTTCCTGGCCAGGTAGCATTTTTGCTTCCTCACATGCAGGTGAGGACTTGTCTTAGAGTCCAGCACGGAGGTGTTTTCTGTCTCCGTCTGTTTGCCTAGCTCACGCCTAGTCTGCAGGGCCCCTTCACTCGAAGGCCTATTTTTTACCCCCCCCCACTAAGTGATGTTCAACTCTTACACCCTTCCTAGCACCCTGTGCCTTTCCTTCATTAGAACTCTAAAGGTTTACGTGTTTATTATTATGTGTCTTTTCTGGTAGAGTGTGAGTTCTGTGAGGGCCGAGACCCTGTCTGTCTGGCTCAGCGTGATGCTCCAGTATCTCACACACGCTTGGCGTAATACAGGCTCTAATGTGGGTGGGCAAACAATGAATGGACTAACAAATGCCAAACACCTGACTTGCCTCACCTGTGGGACGACACCAGCTGTCTGCCTACTCTAAGACACCAACCATATCTTGAAATAGAAATCCATTTTACCATCTTTGATTCTGCCAATCACACTAAATGATTTTGGAATATTATATTTGGGGGGACAGGAATATCTCATAGGTGTGGCATAAGCACTAAATGAGAAAATTAACATGAAGTAATGATAACTAATATTTACAGTATAGCCAACCATAACATTATCCTAAACACTTTATGTTAGGTCCATCCTCAGAATAAGGACTGTCTGGTGGTCATAATTATTTCCTCTGTTTTTAATCACCAAGGACTTCAGTCCATAAAGGTTAAGGAATTTTTCAGAGTTTATGAGTATACTAACTCTTATACTTAGTATCGAAATATACAGTCTAAACTCAGAGTCTGTGCTCTGTACCACCAAGCCATGCTGCCTTACTTGGAGATAAGTCTTCTTCTGACTGTACAGACATATATATGGAGTAAATATATAGAAAGTATTTCATTTGAATTGTAGCCTCAGCCTTCTCTGTCTTCTTCAGGGACTTACTATAGTTCAGTTGTATTACTAGAGTTCTAGGAACAAAAGTGTTTCATGACGAGATGGGGTTTTTTGCCTTATTCTTTTTTTTTTTTTTTCTTGTGGTAGTACTGATGATCAAACTCAGGTCCTTGTGCTTGCAAGGCAGGTGCAGTACCACTTGAGCTAAATCATCGGCCCTTTCCTTACTCTTCTGAGAGAGAAATGCCTGAGAGTTACAAAAGAATTTAGCCAAATCTCTTGTTTGAGTATGCTTTGGATCTGAAATGTGTAAATATTCATATTAGACTTTTTAAAATGAAAATAGGAAATGAGTTCACCTCTTTATTCTTTAATTTGATCTATGTTAGCCTTCTTTTTCTTTCACATCTAAAAATGATATTATTCAGAAATCTTGCACCTATGGGTGGTGAGATGGCTTCAGAACTTCACGAGCTGACCAACAGTTATCCACACATACTACATTTTGCACACAAAGCCAGAAGTTTTTATTGTACTAACATGTAGAAGTAACAGAATCCTGTGTATTTCAGTATTGAGCTATCAATCTTCAAGATTCCCTTGCTTTTTATGGAAATCATTTCAACTTGCTTAATTATGCTGCAGTTCTCTTCTTCAGGCGTGTTCTAGTTCACCTGTGTCTGTTTGACTTGAGGGTAAATAATCGAATAAACAGTTGGTTTTTCAAAATTCTTTGATTTTTCAGATACCTTCCAACCTGTACTGTCAGGCAGTGGGAAGCCAGTAGGGCCCCTGTGTGGGTCTGGTAGGTGTTTCAGAGCCTGGGGCAGACATCTGGTACACAGGGGCAGCGCCCTGTACCTGTGCTCTTGGAGAAGAGCCAACCGTGTCTTGAAATAAAAATCCATTTTGCTATATTTGATTCTGCCAATCACACTAAATGATTCTGGAGTATTATATTTTGGGGGACAGGCATCGCATTCATTTTACTTTGTACTGCTAAGATGCATTTATTCCTTTCCTTGTACCAAATTGGTCATTATCTTGATGAATTCTAAGAGGCGTTTTGTACTGTATGCCTCTAGTGAACTGACATTATTTTTCCCATTTTCACTCAGCCCAGCCAGTGCTTTTTCAATACGGGGGTTGCAAACACTATGAAACCCCAAGTGGCAGACACAGTGTGTTGTTCAGGGAAGCTGGGATTCACAGCCTGTAGCTCCTAGAGAACCTTACTGCTAGGAGGCTTCAGGTGTTGAACCCTTCCTAGCTGTTTCTATTTGGAATCAGACATTAAATTCTTTAAAAAGAGAGACATCCCTAAAAGTATGCCCAGTCCTTTGAAATCTTAACAGATCCTCTGTGATCTCTGCATTACAATAGCCCGAATGTGAAATTGGACCTGAAATGGAGTTTAATGATTAAACCTGGAATTCTATCTAGTATTTATGATGCCCAGTCTGAAGCTTTTGTCTTTTTCCTGTGTTCTATCCTTACCTAGTTACAGTGCCTGGACTGGACACTTGAATTCTGTGTCCCAGTTCCTCATCAGTAAATGATAATGTAAACTTTTAAATTAACTGCCAAAGTTAATTGAGGACAATGCGAGAGGGGTTTTTTCTAGGAAATTTAGGTCTGTGTAGACCTCAATACCTCCATTTTCTTTTCTGATTATAGAAAATTGGAACATTCTACCAATCAAAACTTTAGCCTCAAGCTAATTTAATCCAAGGTACTCTTAAAAACATCTTTTCCTGTATTGTTACTAGTGACCTAGACCAAGAAATCAGAAAAGAAAGGTAATTGGAATTCCAGGCTCTTGTACCGAGCTGAATTTGTGCCTACCTTTTCTCCTTAGTGTTTAAGGAGCTGGCTCCTTAGAGCTGAAAACCAAGTAAAGTGAATACGGCCTGCCAGGTGCAGACCTGTTGCTTTCATATGCCATTATCCCTGGCCTCTTGAAGGCACCACCTTTGAAAGAACCTCAGTCTGCTGTCTTCAGGTCAGGACGACACTGGCAAGGGCTTTTGAGATTGTGTCCATTCGCATCAAGACACCTCAATCTGTGGAAAATTTGCTTTTTTATTTTTTTGATGCCTTCTCTTGAAGAAAGTAAGTTACAATCTAGCTGTTGTAAAAGGGATGTTATTCAAACACAAAGTATTATTATATTATTCAATGCAATCTTTTCTTCAGCAAAATCTTTTATGTCCCCGAGTGAATGCATCTCAAAATTTTGTTTAAAACTGAGCAAAAATGACCAGTGGCAGCTCTTCTTAAACCAGAAATACTATATACTAAAGTACCAGTGACACTGCAAGTGTCATTAACATTTTGACTGCATCCCATGGCTAATTCCACCTTCTATTTTTTCATTTTAAAATCATCAGTATTTAAATCTCATTATTTTAATTATATCCAATTAAATGTACTTGCATAATCAGTTTATTTTGTTACATGCATTAGTGAACTGAGTACTTCAAGATGCTTTGCATACTGACTTTCTTAAGGTACTAAATTTGCATGCCTTAAAATAGGTTTTCTGTATGACTTTCAGATAACACATGTGGCAAGTATATAAATCATATACTTTATCTGTTAAACATATGTTTGTAAAAATGATTTTTTTCCTTTATCTCAGTTAGGCTCACTTTACTTTTATAAAATATTTTTACAGTACTCTTTCGATAACCTAGACCCACGCTCAAAGCTAAAGTAAAATACAAGCCAAAAAAAGTATCCACCATGTAAAATCCTAATAAAAGGCCATATCTTTAAGCACTGTACAGTTAGTGAGTGCCACATCAGTTATCAGGATACAAATCAGTGTCCTGCGCCGGGTCCTGTTGCAGGCTGTGAGTTCCTGGTTCTGCCACTGACTGGCATAACCAGCTGCTCAGGGCCATGTCGGAGGCCGCACACCACCCTCTTCTGTACAAGGACGGTGATGTTAACATCTGTTTACTGAGCACTGAAGTGCATAGTAAGTGTTAACTCACAATTTTTGCTTCTCCCTAAGTCAGAGTACAATGATATTTAATTTTAAAATCTTCTGAAACCTTTTAAAGACAAGTCAAACATGTTCATTTTCTTTGAGAAATATTTGTGATACTTGTCCGAGAAGAAAGGCAGAAAAGCAGCTTTTCCTGCAGAGTTTGGTTAGCTACTGACTCATACAGATTTTAAGCATAAGCAAGAGGTGACTCTGATGGTTTGAGTGTGAATGGTAATGACTTTTAAAACATGGCTGTAGGAATTCCTGACATTAGGATCTTCGTATGAGTTACAGATGCCCAGAACCATAGAAAGAAATGGGAGTGTTCATCTGTGAAGAAACAGAGCCCAGGGGAAGCAGGTACAGCGGGTGGCTTCAGTTATCTGTGACACAATAAATAGGCCTTGGCTCTTCTACACTGCCGCTTTGGTCTTCTCTAACAGGGGGATTTAAGACAACACACAGCAAAACACAGATCTTCCAAATGCTGTCTCCTTTTTATGTAGCAGAGTCAGGAAGATGTGTCTTGGTGATACATAGCTCACTTTTAATGAGGAGAAATGTCTCCTCTGATTTGACTCTCCTTCTCTCTTAGTGTATTTTATTTTTATTCTGGTAATTAATTATTTCGATTATTCAAAATAAAAATAGTTTGAAACTTCTACAGACCAATATAATATGCAAGTGGTGATCAAAAACACAGTGAATGTTTAAAGTTAAAAAATTCATTACAGTGAAAGACATACTGCCATTAACTTCCCTCAAAAAAACCCTCCTCCTGCCTCCAACACCACTTATTCCACCGTTCTTCCCATTTTCTGAAGCAGGGCTAGAAGCTGTCTTTCACGAGTGTCTTTATGACATATGATTTAAAAAGAATACAATAGGGGGCCGGAGGGTTAGCTCAGTGGTTCCGGCGCCTGCCTTGCAAGCGCAAGGTCCTGAGTCCGATCCCCGGCAACTACATATAATGCTGGGCGTGGAGACACGCCCACCAACAATCAACACTGCATACTACAGTGCCGGACATGGTGGCTCAGCCTGTCATCCCAGCACTCAGGAGGCAGAGACAGGAGGATTGCTGAGTTTGAGTCTTGCCTGGGCTACATAGTAAGCTCAGGGCCAGCCTGGACTACAACGTGAGACCCAGTCTCAAAAAAAAATAAAATAAAAATAAATTCTCTAAATTTTAACGTGGAAATCTTCACAAGTACCCCATTGCTAGCATTTATAATATGCATTTACAACTGCTGTACCACAAATTAGCTGTATTTCAATTCATACTATTTTAATATTTTCCTTAAGAAACTAATATAATGACATCTGATATGCTAAATCAATACCTTTCTTTGCATTCTTGTTATCAAGTACCCAACCTAAGCAGCAGAAGCCACCCAGTGGGACAGTTGTGTATCAGGGAAACAAGAGAATAAGTTTAGGCACAACCTACAGCTACTATCAGAATAATTAAGTTTCTGTGTGAACAAGTTAACATAAAACTGGGATTTGCTGTCAGCTTTTTTTGCTGTCATAAAACCCAAGGAGTACAATAGTATATCCCACACTCTGGTACAAGCTGTAGGGTCATACAGTTAAAGAGATTTAATAATTCTTAAATGTTTTATTTTGAAATAATTTCAAACTTCAAGTTGTAAAATTAGCACAAAGAACTATCATATGTCTTTCACCCACATTCACAAATTTTAACATTTTGCCATATTTACTTCTGCCCTTTTGTGTGTGGTGTCTGTGTGTAATATATATTTTTTCTTTAATCTGAGAGTAAGTTGCAGACCTCATACTTTAGTGTGTTTACTAAGGACAAAGACATTCACTTACATACAACAGTACACTTTCCAAAGCCAATTAACCTTAATGCAGTACTGTTTTCTATGATATAAGCATACTGTCTTATAGTAGTTCTTTTTGGGCCCAGGATTACATAGCACATTTAGTCTGCATGTGTCTTTAATCTCCATTAATTTAGAATGGTTCTCAGTCCTATGTCTTTCGAATCACTGACATTCCTTAAAAGTGCAGCTCAGTTGTTTTGGAGAATGCATGTTAATTGAGTTTGCTGTTTGCTTATGATTAGAGGCGTGTTAGGCACTTGGAGAAATGCATGTCAGGGATGTGCCCTCTGTACAGTTTATCAGAAGGCATATGATGCTTATAAATGATGCCAGCTTTGATCGCTTGGTTAAAGTGGTAAAGCTACCACTTACCACGAAACTAATGTCATTGTCAGGTTAAGACTATGTAAATATCTTGTTCCTCATTAAGTTCACTAATCTAACAATGATTTTTGCTTGAAGTATTTATTACTGTAATGGCTACAGAATACCATGAAGTTCAAGTTGTTTTCTGGTGACAACTGTAAGAACCAAATGTAGACATTGGTTGGCTGTCTAACCTACTTTGTCACATTTTTCTCTTCCTAAAATCATGTAACTTGTGTTTGAGTGTTTCCTCCTGCCAGTGAATCTATGTACGTCTAGTAAAACTGATGGAAATGGAGCTGCTGGACTGGGCTTTGACTGATGGTGCACCCATGCGTCCCTTCCACAGGACCGAGTCACCTCTGTTCTTTTGGTCATGGAAGTCTCACCTGTGCTGGGCCAGGCTGAGTGACTCTTAAGACTCCCCCGTAGGATGCTGGACTCAGAGTACCTTGTTTGCAGCTGCCACCCAGCCTGAGACCATGAAGATAAAGCAGATGCCAGGTGTCAGAAGGGGAGAGATGGAAAGAAATTGGGCATTGACAACTGTTCCCAACTCCTAAATCAGTCAGTCACGGAATTCTGTTTTCTAGTTATATGATATACATTGCATTCAGCGAGCTAATTTGAGCTGGGTTTCCTTGACGTACTTCTGATGTCCTTAGTAACAAGAAGCAAGAGGTGTTTCTACTTAGCATCAAACACTGATAAAAGGATATATAAAACTTTTCCCATATACAAAAAAAGAATTGATAGTGTGTACCTCATGTGCTGAAAGACATATGAGTTAATTTTTAGTAATAAAGTCATTAAAATAGGTGCGAGGGGACTAGGTTTAATTTGGACTCCTTTCAGTGAACTAAACTAACCTGAGTGGGTGGAAGTAGTTGAAGCATCATGTGCATATCCTGGGGCGTCATGACGCTCGTGGCAGCGTTGCAGGTTGGAAGTCAGCACAGAAACCTCGAGGACTTGGTGCCACCCTGTCGGTCCCAGAGGACAACTTCAAAACACCCGCCTAGAGAATATGACAGTTTTATTTCAGGTCAGAAATTCACCCCCGTTCCGTCCCGGTGTACAGATTAGTATAAAATGGCTTCAGAAGTCCCGTCCCTCTGTGGAAGGAGACTTGTGGGACTGAGTCAAGAGGAGAAGCATCAGTGGGAGCCACAGACCTCCGAGGGTGGCCCTGGGAGCCCCCCGGGAAGCCGCTCCCTGAAGCCTTCTTCCTCTCGGGCCCGCTGCCCTCGCACACAGCCCATTTTTCTCTCATCTGAGTCCTTGTTAACTAGTAATGTCTTGAGGGCTGTGTTATACTCATTTCCAGGCTTTGTATTTTACTAAGATAGGGCTTCTCAGAGCGCAGTCTCTGTGCTGGTAGCATCAGTCCTTTTAGATCTCGTTAGAACCGCGATTGCTTGGACGCCACCTGACCTCTGAGAGAAAAACTCGGGACGAAGCCCAGCAATTTGTTTAAACAAGTCCTCCTGGCGACAGTGATGTGCCTGGGAGTTTGAGTCCCGCTGGCATCGGACGTCCCTGCAAAGCCGCAAGGTGGCCAGAACCCAGGATCTGTCCTCCTCCCAGCACCTGGCGCAGCCTGGCGGCTAGTGCTTGAATAGAGAAACACTAGCAAGTATCCCTCGCTTCGTGCTGTAAGAGGCGCCTACTGTCTGGCTTCTAAAGGGCGCGTCAGACTCCCCGGGCAGAGGGCTTGCCCTCCTGCCCATCCCCATGCGTTAGCCATGTGTCCAGGGTTGTGCAGGCGTTTTCCTTCCCGTGGGCAGAAGTGAGAACGCAGGCGAGCACTGTGTCTCGTCCAGCACACTGTGCGTGTCCTTTAAGTGAAGATTTTCAGCGACACAGTTGACTCCGCGGTGAAGTCGAAGTGAGTGAATCACGGGCTCGATACGCCGCTGCAGGAGCCTCTTCCTCGCCTGCCTACTTCTGCCCCTCCTTGTTCCTTCTCGTCGTCCTTCTTCCTACACCTCTTTCCCTCTGTTTCCTGCTTCCTTCTCTTCCTCCTCTTCCTCATCCTTCCTTTTCCTTACCGTCTTTATTTCCTTCCTTTGTCTTCTATCTCTTTCTTTGCTTCCCCTTCTGTTTTTTTAATTGCATTCTTTATTGGTACAATTTCCCCCTTGTGTTTTTAAATTCTGCACCTGCTCCGCTTCCTCCTCACTTCGAGGAGGGCTCCGTCTCCTCACGAGGAGAACCTTCAGTCTTGAGCGCCCTCGCAAGTGATAGACGCGACTTCTGTCGTCCTTCCTGCTAACCACGATGCCTGCTCAGCCCAGGGCCCCTCAGACCCCAGCCCTGATCCGCGGTCTCCCTCCGGCTCAGGCGGAGCGCCCTGTGCACCGCAGCTCTGCCTCCCGGGCGCTCCCAGCTCCGCCCCGGAAGTCAGCACACGTTGCGGGCTAGCGAAGCTCGGACAGCTGGCCCGCGGTGGGACAGGCGGGATCCTGTGGCCTCCGCGCTTGGGCTGACCAGTCTGCAGTGTAGGTACTCACGCTTCGGCCGACTTCGCACTCAGACCCGTCAGCTGACCCTGCCCGGGAATGCCAGCAGGAGGGCGCCACCCACTCCTACAGGATGTGCTGTAATGGAAAACAGCAGATGTATACGCAGTCCTTTTTTCTTTTAACAAAGCCATCGAAATAATTAAAAGCAACAGTGTATAATAATTGCTGTCCCATTAAAGAAAAATTCAACTGCAAGCACTGTACTGGCAAAAACAAACCAGAGCAAGCCTTTCAGTGATTTGTAAACTGCCCCTCCTTCCTGTATGAGCTTGATCAGAATGTCACTTGAATTGATATCACTTTTTGGATTATAGATATCATAAAGTGTTAGTTAATATTCAGTTAAAAAGAGTATCATCCAGTCACCGTGTCTTTTTTTATTTGCGTTCTACATCATCTTGGTGGATTTTTATTATTTTTAAGTAGCTTCACATTATGTTTTATGATACATTTCTTCCTGCAACGGTTTTGCATACAAATGGAAACGTTGGGAATCCGCTTTAAGGCCAACTTTCCTCCCTGCCGTTGTGTGATCGATGCGGTCAGTGAGCAGGACGCTGTCCTGGGCGCCCATCATGCCAGGCCGCCACCGAGCAAACCCTTCTCACACGCCACTTCAGTCAGTCGTGCAGGATGCAGGTTATAAATGTTGAATGTGCAGACAACTGTTTAAGTTAGCTGTCCTATCTGCTTTATGCAGTTTCAGTGGAAATATAAGCTGATATACTGTTCAGTGGCAAGAAATAAAAAACAATGAATTCCATATCCTCCTTCCATACATCACTGAATTCATCCTGTTGGCAAATATTTAAAATAGTTAGATCAAATTAAATCTCAAGTCAGATTAGAAGACAGCAAAGCACGTAACTTAGGTTGCTTTTTGGGTTTTCTAGTCAAACAGTAGGAATACTTAGTAACAGTGAATATAGCCAGCTGTCATAATATAGTAGCCAGTTGTTACATAACTTACTTCTGTGAATTCAGTTACTTCTTGCAATAACAAAAATAGCAATATTTGGAAAATATTTAGGCAGGAGAGAAAACAGCATCTGGCCAATCCTGCCGTTCCTGGTGAGCACCTGGAATTGATGGTGTACAGGCTGGCACTCCTACTACTTGGAGCTGGGATAAGTGTGTACACTTTCACCGATACTGGTGCACGTGAGAAGTAAAAATGCTGGCTCTACAGTGACTCCTATAAGCTCTTCTGTGTAACACACTTAGGTAAATGTGCAGAATTGTTGTGTGTCAGGTCATTCTTCCAATTAGATTAGGTTGGGAACATCTTTTCAGGGAGAGGCCTTGTATCTCCACCTACGTTAATAGCACAAAGGAACTTGCCTCATGGTTCACTCTCCTGTTGCTTCTTGTTTTCTATGAAATCTAAACCCAGTGCGTAGAAGTTCGTGTAAATGCAAAACCCAAGGGCAGCATCCCGGAGGGAGGGAAAAAGGCCGGGGCGCCCGATGGTGTTTCTGAGCCACCTACTTGCCCTGACCCCCGTGCTGACTGGACAAGGGGAGCAAACCTCCTTCGTGTTTACACTGCTGGGCGCCAGCGGTGCTGGGCCTGGCACACCCCTCTCACGTGCGGGTCTTTTCTTGAATTCATACCTAGCTCTTCATGAAATCATGCACTGTGTTTTTTTAAAACATGGTCTACCTAGAAATTTTAAAAATCAACTCTTGCTGATGTTCTTACATGAAAACAAATTGAACTACCATTGCTTTGTTAATAAAAATCATTATTTATAAATATAAGAGCAATATTAATCATATTTATGATGAAAATTACAAAGTAAAGGGCCTGGGATTTAGCTCAGTGGTTCCAACGCCTGCCTAACGAGCACAAGGACCCTGGTTCAATCCCCGGTAACCACATACAACAATACCGGGTGTGGTGACCCACGCCCACCCGCAGTCGCTATCATATACCACAGTGCTGAGCATGGTGGCTCAAGCCTGTAATCCCATCACTCAGGAGGCAGAGGCAGGAGGATTGCTGTGAGTTCCACACTTGCCTGGGCTACATAGTGAGCTGAAGGCCAGCCTGAACTACACAGTGAGACCATGTCTCAAAAAAAGAAAATTACAAAGAATAAAGTCAAGAAGTTTTCTTAATCCTAAGTTTTCTCTTCTTAATTTCTACTCTTTTTTCCCTTGCTCACCTCCTACCTTTTCTCGCCCCTCAGTGCTCATAGGCTGGGCGGCTTATAAAAAGGTGTGATGTAGCACAGTAAACTGCTGTTCCTCTCACTCGTCGGCTCCCTCTTCGACCCTCCGCTCTGAAGTCCCCTCATTCTGCAAAACTGAGTTCAGCCGTCTCTGCCTCTGTCGAAGCTGCCCTTCAAGTTAAACAACAGCTTCATCTGCACTTTCCATCAGAGTCTGCTTACGCTTCTGTGGTAGTGTTATGCGGTTCTGTAGCTATTTACAGATATGTCTTCTCTAGTAGGCTGAATTCATAAACCTATGAGCTATATTTTATTTTGAGTGCTAATATAGAAGCTGTTGTTTGGAAAGGAGTAATATTCAAGTTTTTTGGGTCCTTTTACCAGAAAATAAACATTCAAACTTGGCACCTCTCATTGAGGTCTGTTTTGTATCCCTGCAAAGAAAATGCTACTGATAATTAAGTACTGTTCACCATGTACCTAAGTAAGGCACAGCTGTCCACAGGGAGCGGACCCTGGCCCAGTTCTGCTCCTGAGGCTCCGTGCCGTGGGACCTGCTTTCCCTGCCTCTGACCCGAGACCGGGAGGGAGCCCGGCCTGCACTCTGAAGGCTGCAGCTCCTCGGAGAGGGCTTGCTCGCTCTCCTGACGCCCCAGCTGCTGTCACCTGTAACCCTGTGCTTCGGAGGAGTTTCTCTCAACCCTCTGCTAACGGTCTGTGACCCCTAGTGACCCCTAGCACCGAAGACCCGCAGGGAAAAGTTGGGGGGGGGCGGGTTTGCCCTGTAGCGGAGGCCTCTCCAAATTCTATTGGTCACTCTGCCTGCCTTCGCCTCCTCTTCCTCCCTCCCTGCTTCTCTCCTTTCCCTTTCCTCTCTCTGTCCCTCGCTTCCCTTCTGCCTGTCCCTTCCTTCCCTTCTTTTCTTTTTTCTTTACTTTTTTTTAATCTTTTCTTCCTTCGTCCCCAGCACTGGGGATTGAACCAAAGCTTTCACACTGAGCTACATTCCCCAGTCCTTCCTTCTTTTTCCTCTTCCTCCTCTTCTTATGCTTCTGCTTATCGTTCCTTCCTTCTATTCTTTCTTTATTTTTTTAATTTGAGAGTCTTACTAGGTTGCCTACCCTGGGTTCAAACTTGTGATTTTCCTGCCTCAGCCTCCCAGAGTGCTAGAATTACAAGCATGCACCAGCACACCTATTTTAGGCTGGTTTCTTTTTACCCCTATTCATTGCTAATTTGCTGTCCTTTTTCTCCCCACTGGAAGTAAGAATAGCAACAGGCCTCTCCTTTTTCATTTCTGGAATTTACCTCATTGAGGATTTGATATATCTCTCATCCTAGTAACTGTTTAATTGTTGCTTTGTAGTGTAGTAGGCTTGTTTTAGACACGGGATGAGAGCAGCGGCCTTTGCAGCCTCTGCTCTCCAGGCTCCTCTTCTCCTCGGTCATCCATCTATCCATCCCCCCTTCTTTTTTCCTTCCGTGTGTGTGTTTTCATAAAGTATTACATATATACCAAGCATATAGAAATGAAAAGATTTTTAAAACCTTTTCACGATGAATAAGTATCTCATAGATGGTTTCTTTTGTTTTAGATCTCCAAATCACTATAGAGTACTTATTATTATATCTGTACCAAGAAATAGTTTCATCTTTCTTCAAGAAGTGAGACTTTTGTCACTTAAACATTTGTTTTCTAATTCTGTGTATCTAGGACATTCCACAAATGAGGAATCGCTACTTCATATTGTCTTTCAGTCTTCATCAAATCTAGAAATGATACTAATCAATGCTTTAATTTGATTAGTTTGCAAATAATATAGTCTCTATTGAGCACCAAAGAAGATTGAGAATCAGATGATGATAACATTTAATTACATTAATTGGTTAAAACTTTTATCACCTTAAGGTCTGAGGCCAGTTCCGTGACCATTATTGTGTATGTGGAAACCTAGCGGGGGAGGTTCCCAAGGCGTTAGTAGCATTTCACACCAACCCAGCTTCCCTGGAGAGACACTGGGTGAGCAGACAAGCAGGAAGCTGGAGCCCCGCGTGCGGCTCCGTGTCAGGCGCCCCTTGCTTAGCGCATGCCCGGCCTTGGGTCCAATCCGCAGTGCTGCAAACGATGCAGAGCGGCGGGTCCCACACACGGTGCAGCTGAGGCGGGCTGGCGTCTTTCAGCGGAGTGGTTTTCATCCACAGCGTGGTGTCATGTTCCGTGATGTGTTACAAACTTGTATCGGGTAGCTGTTTTGCATAATAAATTATTCCAAGATTCAGTGGCTCAAGGTATTGCCTTGTTTCTCACGCACCGATGGGTCCGGTTGGAGTTGGCCGGTCTTGCCTGCGCTTCCCTGGGAGAATATCCCGAGCCAGGGATGTGAGCCCGCTTGCTTGCGCTCGGAGCCTGGGCTTGCTCGTGTTCATTCTGGGGCCTGGCCCAAGGAGACAGGAAGTACCCAGCCCTTGGCACAGCGGTGACAGGGACATAACTCAGTGTGCAGAAACACAGGCGCCTTTAAGGCCTCGGCTTACAACTAGCTTATCAGCTCTTCTACCTAGTTCTGTGAGTTAAAGTCCGCGTTCAAAGCCACAGGCAGAGTTAAGAAATGGAGAATGTACCCTCCAGACAAAGGACATGGATATTGTGCAGGGTAACAAGTCAGGACTGGTCTGTCATTTTGTGCTGAGGAAACAGTCACATCGCTGCTTTCTAAGGCAGTTTGTCTGGGAAAGCTTAGAGCTGCAGGCTAGCTGGGAGGTTCCGGCGAATGCTGGTGCTGCCCCCTGCAGGGACGGCTCCTCATGAGCTCCCGCAGAGCTGGGCAGGAGGGGAAGTGGCACGGCAGGCTGTGGTTGTGCAGACCGGAGGTCTCGTGCCTAGCCTGGCTGGAGGTGGCAGGTCCTGCCCAGCTTCGTGCCAATATTGGCTAAATCTTCCCATGTTTTAAGAGGATCAAGAAATTCAGATTTGTTAAGACATCTCCCAAGTTTAAAAGATGGGTAAATAAATCTGAAATAGGTGATTGACTTGTGGCTCACATCCACGAGGCAGACGTGGACGTGGAGTTCTAGCTCAGAACCAGGCAAGCGGTGGAGACCCTGAAACACTTTCCATAGAAGCCTCGTCCCGAGAGCCTGGGGGCCTCTACCAGCCCCACTCTCCAGCCACTCATAGTAACTCCTAAGACTGCAGCGCTGTACACTGTATACAATCCGTCCTTCTCCCACTTAATTGTGGCTCACATGTATCTTCTATGCATCCAGGAAGCATCTGAGGTTGGAGCTGGAAACACGGTCTTCCTGTCGCCCGAGTGTTCGGTGGGTGCACAGACAGACTTGTGCCAACAGGCACCTGCCATGTGCCAGAGACCGGTCCGTGCCACTACACACTTGTAAACAAAATAGGGACCTGCTCTCACGGGTTTACACTCTTTTCCTGTGGCGCTGGGGCTGCTTTCCTGCACTAGGTCAGCACCTCCTTCTTCGGGGCGCCATACGTGGAAGTGCTGGCTGTGGGAGGTGGTCTCACGGGGATCCCAGGCCCTGCATGAGGCGGGCACAGCCCGGGCAGCGGGCACAGTTGTGTTTGCCGGAGAGGATGGCAGTTAATCCAGTGTGTCCGGTAACTGTGCTGCTTCTGTATTTAGCTTAAGCAGAAGCAATTTTGAACAGAGCCCTTGGTAATTGGGGGAAACGCCAGTGAAATGAGAAGAGCTCCGTCCTGCTGCGGCCGCCGCCCTGTTCCATTCCTCCTGCAGCGGAGCCCCACCCCCACCCCCACCCCCACCCCCACCCCCAGGTGCTGGGCAGCAGCGAACTCAAGACTGACGAATGTCACCGTCTCGGGCGTAGTTTATCATTTAGTCAGTGATCAGTTGCTCCATTTTCATATGATGTCTAGACAATGGATACAAATGCCTTTGGACTTTGCTCCACTAACCAGAGATTTTGTCAGTCTTTTTCTTGGTTTAAAACTTCCATGAAATACTGTATGTCCGGCATTGCTAGAGTAACTCCTGATGGGGCCGCCCATGGTTTGCATTGGCATCTGCCTGTCTACTTGTTGGTTCACAGATAACGCCTGGTACGATGATTATAATCCAGTGATAAAAGCGGCCTGTGACTCTCTGTTCCCAAACATACCTAACTTGCCACGTGTCAGCCCAGTGTCGAGTCCTTCAATGAGGTGTGACACGTGTAAACACCAGCCAGTTGTTTCTGGCTGACACACGGGTGTGCCAAGCACTGGTTCCCCTGGGCCTCGTTCCGAGCTGTGACGCTGCTTGCCATGCATCCGCCCTGGGTCTCTTGTACAGTGGTGCCTGGTGTACAGTAAGGACTTAGTGTCAGTTGTTATTATTTTAAGCCACATACTGTGCAAAATGCTTTACGGGTGTCATAATAGTTTAGTCCTCAAGAGACCCCTGTAAGAAGGGTAATATCCCCTTTTTACAGGTAAGTATATTAAGGCTTACACAGAATAGCTAAATTCTTTAGTCACAGGGTTTTTGTGTTTTGGTGTTGTGGAGGCTTTTTGGGGTGTTGTTTTTGATGTTGATGTTGATGTTGCTATTGTTGTTGTTGCTATTGCTGCTGTTATTGTTGCTGTTGTTGTTACTGTGGTTTGCAGTACTGAGGATCAAACTCTGCCCCTCATACTTCCAAGATGGGTGTGGTACACTTGACCTAAATCCCTGGCCCTTTGTCACAGGGTGTGTAAGACTTTCTGTCTGTACTTAAACTAGTCTGGTGAAGCTTTAGAATTTTTGTTCTTAACCATTTTCATTCTAGAAAATGTGTTGAGCAGATTCCTCCTGAACATGAGGAGCTTCTTCCCCAGCTGCAGTCTGTACCACACCCTGTCCACTCTGTCACAGCCTTGACAGGTTGTATGGTAACTGCCCGCCCAAAGACACTCAGCCACCAAAGTCTCAAGGAGAGGTCACAGGGCTCATGTCAATCTGTAAGGCAGGAAACGGGGCCCAACGGTGAGATCCTGACCAAGGGGGAAAGAAGACCATGGGGCCGGACAGGAGGCCTGCAGACACCGACGATGTCTCTCCACCCATGGTGCGGTGTGAACTCCAAGTGCAGCGAGGGCACCGAATCGATGATTCAGGGCTTGTTCACTGTGGTCAGGACTATTTTCCTTTATCCCCTCACTGAGACGCCTGTTACATACAGATAATGGGAATAAGAGAGCATTTGTGAGCTTTGAATAAGAGCTAACGTGTCCAACTTAAACAGCACTTTGTCATCGAACTTAGGATAAACAGAGTCAGCTGTGTGCGTGTCCTGTGCCTGCATGGACTTCTCCTGTGAAACTGGCTCCGTGCACTTCGCGGTTTGGGAAGCGTGGGAAGGCCACCGTGGTGCTCCCGCTCCAGCCGAGTCCCAAGGCCTAAGCACCAGGAGCGGGAGCGCCCAGCCGTGATCCAGGCTGGAGAAGCCTGATCCCTGCGCAGAGACAGTCCGCCGTAGCACGCTCCCCAGCACTGCACCTGCCGCTCGGAGGCCGCACCAGGCCCTGATCCCTGGACACCTTCACAGGCAACACCGCAACAGTCGGAACCACGTCTTGTGGTCCCCAGTCCAGTAGCCACAAAGAATTAACCATAACAATCCTAGACATCGTGACATCTTCTCGAAGGTGGGCTTCTCTGGTTTCTTCGTACTCTTATACATGAACATTTTTCCTGCTCAAAATTAATAGCTTGCTCTTGGAAACATTTTAATCTTTTTAATAAGACTGCTTATTTTTCAATTTCTAGAAATATATTTTATGAGAAATTATTGACAGTCCCTCGTGGTGCATTAAAACTGAAAACATGAAATCATGTGCTACAGGGCGTTCTGGAAATTTTTCAGTTGCAGGGCATTTTTGTTTCTGGGTTAAAAAATAGATTCACTAGGGCCAGAGATTTAGCTCAGTGGTTCCGCCGCCTGCCTAGCAAGCACAAGGTCTCTGGTTCGATCCCAGTAACCACATACAATGATATGATATTGGGCATGATGACTCACGCCCACCAGCAATGAAAACCACATACCACAGTGCCGGGTGTGGTGGCTCAGGCCTGTCATCCCAGCACTCAGGAGGCAGAGACAGGAGGATTGCTGAGTTCGAGGCTTTCTTGGGCTACATAGTGAGCTCAGGGCCAACCTGAACTACAAAGCGAGACCCTGTCTCAAAAAAAAAAAAAATAGGTTCACTAGATTACAAAGAAAACCTTTGAGTGCTGGACTGAGGAGGGCAGGCTGCTTTGCCCTGCGCTTCCTCCACGCCTCGTGTGATAACCTGCCGTCGTGCCAGGGAAGAGGAACACAGGCAGCGCGGCCACAAGGCGCTCAAGGCGCAGAGGAAAGCATTTCGAATCAGAACAGGGCCGTTGACAGCGCCAGAGGAAATGGCTGTCCCTGCAAGCTGGATCGTTCGCCCGCGCAGAGCTCCCTGAGCCCCCGCCGTGGTGCCACAGCTCCCCCTGCTGTGCCCGGGCGCAGGCGCAGCCCTGCCGTCACTGTCACTGTCCCCAGCCCATGGGGGGTATTTTTTAATCTTTTGTTCTTTCCCCAAAGTTGGGGTTTTTTGCTTCCAGTCATTCTTCCTCTCTGCTTCTTGCTAATTTCATGTTTGAAAGATTTATAGAATCATTTCGAAAGCTGACATTTCAAAGAACACATAATGGGAAATTATAATTTGATTTGGTTGAGGTGCCTAGCAATGTATAAAGTACAATTTCGATATACATTGTGCTTGGATAAAAGATGTACAGGGCGTCTGGAGAGGGGGAGGCCGTACTGTTTCAGAGGCGGAGAGGACCTTCGCTTCTAAAGGCCTGAATACTCTGACTCTCGTTTGCTTGGTGCCTTGGGCAAGCGACTTAACTTTCTTGTGTGCTGGAGTTTCTCTATTAAAAAAAGGTGAGGCTAATGGCGCGTGCTCTTTCTCTGCCTCGGGGATTCTTATCCGAACGGCGGAAGGTGCAGCCGTGGCCCTGCGCCAGCCCCGTGCTCCCCTCAGCCGTGCGCGGTGCGTCTCCGAGGCCGGCAGGAAAGGCCCGGGCCAGGGCCCCGCACCCGGGGCGGCAGCGGGACTGCGCTCGGGGACCTGCCCTGTGCACGCGAGCACGCGCGGCTCCTCTCCGTCCCTCTTCTGTCCCTGCGTCACCGAGGAAGGCAGAGTTTTTTGAAAAAATGGAAAGGAAAGGGGAGGGGCGCTGGAGCCAGCTGGGGGTGTCACCTTAGAAACTGCGCACAGAGAGAGCGGCCTGAGCCGCTGGCGGCGTCCTGTGCAGACTCGGGGGAAAGAGCTTTCTGGGCTCCCGTCGGGCCCACTGCGCATGCGGGGCCTCTGCGGCGGTTTCGGGAACGCTGCCTTCACCGGGAGATGCACGAAGCGTTGATGAGCAAGTGTGAAGTCCGTGCTTCATGTTAGGACACGTCCCATTCGAAAGAAAAAGACTCCGAAAGGATGCGCCTCGTTTGCGTGGCGGATCAGTGGATAGGGGAGGTTTTAGTTCTTTCTTCTCTGGGGGTAGAGTCATTTGGTAACCCTGTATTATTTCAATATTATTTATTTATTATTTGTATTATTATTTATTATTATTTATTTATTATTATTTATTTATTATTTGTATTATTTCAGACACATTTTACTCACCCTAGTTGCCTTTATTTATAGCTTCTGGCTTGAATTAAATCAATTTCCAAATCATTGTAGACCCAAAACAAGGAGTTAGAATCAATTAAAAAATTGATTTTGAATGGTAGTAGAAGGAGGTCTTTTACAAACTTGAAGTGTAAATTAATATTCTTCATCATATTTAGTTTTTTGTAAAAAGACTTTTTTGGGGGAAACAACAGGAAAGCTCAAGATATGGATGGCTGTTTACATAAGTTTTCTTTATATAACTTAAATGACTAAGTATTAAATTTTCTTACAGTAAAGGCAACAAATTACATTTTCACACTGAAGTGCTTTCATGTAACTTCATTAAAATCTGTGCTAAATTTGTAAATATAAGTTTGAGTAGACCTCAGTATCTTTTGGGGATGGGGAAAGGCAAACAGTGATGCCGTAATATACTAGGGTTCTTTCCTACCGTAGATAGAAAAAGCCTGTGGAGAAGTCAGTGGCATTGGGGGTGGTTAAGACTTGGGGAACCATGTGAAGAACCCACCAGTTTTCCTTCACTTCTTCTTTTTCTTTGAACAACATGTTATTCATCATAGGAACCACTGTGCACTTAGGGTCCCACGATCCTCATCATTTGCCTGTGACAATCCCTAAGTCCCTCTACCTAACAGCAAGAGGAGTGTCATGGCAACATCAGCCTGGAATGTTGTGAACACTTCCTCTCACCTTTGGTGCCTAACTCTTTGTATCCTGGTACTACAGCTGCAGGTGGGTTTGCTGGAAGAGACTGGGCAGATCTGTGTCAGCAGCGCACATCCCAAGGCCTGAGCCTCAGCGCCTGCCCTCTGCTGGCTGTGCCGCCTCAGGAGCGTCACTTAGTCATGTTGTGCCCTGTCCCTTCATGGTGACTCGCTAATGGGCTCGGCATGTGCATTATATAAACGTATGTAAAAGTACTTAATGCCTCAGAATTTAGTATAATATTATACAATAGTGCACTTGCTGTATGCTTAGTAGCAGCACCAATGTTAGTAAATCATTAACGTTTGGGATCTATATAGTTGAAATTTCCATATTTTCCCTATTCACAATAATTGGTTTGCAGCATAATTTACTTTTAAGGAATATATTTTTAAATAAATACAGACTATGTAAGTAACATAATTCAAGAATATTAGGTCCAGGGAGTTAGCTCAGCAGTGCTGTGCCTGCCTTGCAAGCACAAGGTCCTGAGTATGACTCTCGGTAGTGGGAAAAGAAAAAATGTGTGTGTGTGTGTGTGTGTGTGTGTGTGTGTGTGTGTGTGTGTGTGTGTAGAGGGGGAGAACATTTAATGTTCTGGGAAGGAGGAGAAGGGAAGGGAGGATGAAAACATTAGTATGTGTTGTGTACATGTACCAGCGCCCCTTGTGAAATGCAATCCTTGTGTGCTGCAAGTGTACCCAAAAAGGGATATTTAATGCTTACCAGGCTTGGTGGTGCATGCCATAATCTTGGCACTTCTGAGGCTCAGGCATGAGGATCACTGCAAATTTGAAGCTGTCCTGGGCTAGATAGTGAGTTCAAGGCCAGCCTGAACTACATAGTGACTCCTTGTCTCAAAAAGAAAAAAGAATATTTAGCATTAAGTGAATATTTATTGAACATGTCTTTTCACATGCAGCCTTTAGAGGCTGCCTTCCAGTTATAAAAATGAGCAGCTTGTTCCTGAGCTAGTCCCGGGCTACAGCTAAACAATCTGCCTGAAGGTGGATCAAAACCTATTTCTTAATCACAAAGGTGTTATTGTCACTTTCTTAGCTCAAAACACTATATTCAGCTTCAGAAGCATTCAAATCGCCATGCCTTATGCTGTACAGAATAAAGCAAATGCTGGTGTTTTGAGTTAGCATAAAGAAATCTCATCCGCATTTCAGCATTAAGGATAGATACCCTGCTGCTGAGGGTAAGGTCTCTTCCTTAGCCTGTAACTGTTAACACTCCTCTAGAAGAACTGCTGGACGTTGGATTCCTAGGGAAGCGTCTAGACTGCTGGGGGTCTGGGCCACCGTCGGACCTCACACTGTGAGACCACAAAGTAAAGAAAATGTAAACACCTTCCTCTGGAAAGAGGTACTCCTTTACTCATTCAGTTGTGTGTAATTGTGCTTCTATAAAACATTTTGTATTCTTTATATTTGATATTTATTCTGCGCACTATGTGCCAAGGGTAGTTGTCGAGACTATTTTCTGTCATTGAAGCAGATAAAGTTCCTAAGTTTATATTCTCCTAGTGAGTCAGGAAAGGCAGGTTAAAAAAGAAAGAAAGAAAATCTAAAACCAACATCTGTATCAAGAAGTAAATGCGCAGAGTACTGAGGAACTATATAGAAAGATTATTTTAGGAAACACGATGAGAGCAGGAACTTCTAAAGATGTCACCTTTGAACTGCGACCCAAAGGACAAGAAGGAGCGAGTGTGGAAAAGAGCCGCGAAGAGCGAGCATCGCAGGCAGGAGCGGAAGCTGCCGTTCGCCCTGTGTGGGCCTCACGCCGGGCATCGCCAGGGGCATCAGCAGTGGCAGAGGCCGTGTGCTCTCAGTTCTCTCTGACCCGTCGTGGACAGGCAAATGCAGCACTTTTTTATACATACACACATACAAAACCAGCCACAGCTCACTAGGCACTCTCTGGAAGGAATAAATGGGTGAAGACTTCCAGCTGTATTTGACATCCTCACAGCACAGTCGTGTCCTCTCTGGCAGCGCGCACACACACACACACACATACACACACACACACACACACACACAAAGTGCAAGTGTTTCCGGAAGCTGCTTTGCCACTACCCATTTCTCCCCCGTGGAGCTGGCACTTTCTCCATCCGTTTCCTCGTCTTCTCAGGACCTCTCTGAGGGCCGGTCGCGGCAGCCGGTCCCAGTTCAGGGCACAGAGTGCGTCCTTGGCCTCTTCTCTTCGTGACACACTTACACCACAGATACCTCGTGAGCTTTCCATTCCATGGGGAAGAATGTTTTAAGCACAACTTACTGTACTTTCTTTACTATATTATTTATACTTTATTCATAGGATTAGTTTGTAAACTCTTGAATACCACCTTTTTCAGAGGTCATAATTCTTTCCATGTCTAGTCTATCTTTTGTCTTATGTTTTGCTAATAATAAATAAATGGTTCATTTCTTACCTTCATCCAAATGAAGTTATATATGGTAGGCATTATTTTAAAAGCATCTTTTCTTGGTCAGAAAATCCTACTGCTATTTATAGTCATATAAACATTGGGTATTAATTAGCCTCCAACATTGAAAACAAATCCTTGTAAAGTGTCAAGTTAAATCTTGTTTTATTTTATTGAAAGTAATATGTGAGTCAAACTCTTATTTGCAAGTTCATTTTTTAGAGAGTTGTTATGGAACAGAGTTATGTTACATAATTTTCTTTTTGGGGTAGAACAGAAATATCTAGAAACTTTATTAGTGAATTTTGAAAACTTTGGTCATGAACTACTTTTAGAGTCGTCTTTGCATGCTTCACAGATTCTGAATACTTCTTAAAGACGGGAAATGAGTAACGCTATCTCTAGTGAAACTCTCGGAGAAGTTTAAAATGTAATCATCATTAGCAAAAATTCTAAAAACAGCATGTTCTTACTTAGTCCGTCGCCTTCCTTGCTATCTTAATGCCATATACTTGCTTTCTTTACATGAGATTAGTGTTGCAGAGCTAGAGCCAATTAGGACAGAATGACCTAGATTCTGCATGCCTTATACATCACCAGACAGATTTTTCAACTACTTCTGATTATCATAACAGTAAATCTATCAAAGGGAAAGAAAATCCACAGTGTAAATCTCAAATTTAGATTGATTTGAATCATAAAAGACTAAAATGTTCACTGACCTTTTATCTATATTTTACTTTACTGATATAGATTATTGTTTATCATACATTTGCTCTTGTTAAAATGTAATATACTAATTTCATTTTCTCTTGTTTCAGTTGAAAATATTGCTTTTAAAAGCACAAAATATAAATATTTTAGGGATGATTATTGTCTGAAAAGTTTACTACAAGTCCTGGCAGAAGACATCATAATGACATTTGTGAACTATAATATTGATATTCTCTTGATAAATCATCATTTTTCCTGCAGACTTCTATTTGCAACACAGTAGTTTAAAATCTTACTAACATGAGGAATATTTTAAATGGTATAGAGTTATTCAGAAAAACACCAAAGGTTGAGGAAAATTTTGAGATGACAATGACTGAATATTTTATGTGTAAATTTCTCTATTAGTTTCAAATGAAAGTAGAGAAATACTTTCTTATTCTTTCTGGCTTGCTATAACAAAACACCATTAAAACTGACTAGCTTATAAACCAAAACCTCCGTACTAAGGCTGAGAGACAGCACAAAACATAACTTGCTTTAACCAATGAGGATGAACATTATATGACATTGGTCACTTCCAGAGGAAGCTGTACAAGTTAGTGTGCCTGTCAGTGTTTGCATCTCAGTCCTCTGCTGACTATGGGAGACAGGAGACGGTACCAGCCCGGGGCCTGGAGTGACTACAATAACAGAGCCTTCTTTTTCCTCCGTGGGGCAAATCATGCAAACACAAAATAACTTTTTTTCTTTTTTTTTTGAGACAGGGTCTCACTTTGTAGTTCAGGCTGGCCCTGAGCTTACTATGTAGCCCAGGCAAACCTTGAACTCAGCAATCCTCCTGCCTCTGCCTCTCTAGTTCTGAGATTATAGGCATGAGCCACCATGCCCAGTACTGTTGCATGTGGTTACCCGGGATCGAACCAGGGACCTTGTACTTGCTAGCCAGGCGCTGGAACCATTGAGCTAAATCTCCAGCCCACAACATAACCTTTGGTGTGATGAGGTTTGTTAGGTTTGGGGATCACTGATTACTGTAGTCAAACCCGTCTCGACTAATACAAGGTTTAAATACATAACTCAATCACAGATTCCAGTGTTTGCCAGTTTGCTAATCCTTGGCGTTATTCATGAGCATTGATGTTTTATCAAACACTACTTTTCTGTATTTGCTAAATTGATCATGTGCTTATGTCATAGATTACATTACAGAAATTCTATTTAAATAGCATTCTAGTCTACAGATAGCATCTATAGATCCTCTCTTATGACATTTTTATATATTTCTAAATTTAGGGTTTTTTTGTTTAGGATTTTAAATATAGGATTAACTCATTTTCTTTCCATTTTATAAGACTTTGTGGCAATTTGATAAGTTACATTTTTATTGGTACATTATATATACACATCACAATTACAGTCCACATTTAGAATTTGTACTAGTATATGACATAACCTAATTCTCATTTTTCCCCTTCCCCTACCCACCCTACCTCCCCCCATATACAAGCATCGTTTCCTTTTTTAACCATCAATTTTCTTCTTTCATTATTTACCCCTAAACCCCTTTTCAATATTTAGTATTTCACAATATCAATCATGCATTCTAGAACACATTTATAACTTAAGTTTTTCATACCAGAGAAAATATATGATATTTACACATCTATGACCTATTTATTTCACTTATGAGTAAGTATGTCCTGAAGGTTTTTAATTCTTTTTCTCATATCAAATTATCTGTACTGAGTTCCTTTACGGATTGATAGAACTTGTCTCTTAACATATTTATACCTGGTGTTTTTAGTGAATAGATTTTTAGACACTGTATCATGTTTTAATCATTAGCTTCTTTACTTGAGTCAATTTTAATAAGTATATAATTCTAGAAAATGTGACTTTTTAAAATTTAATACCGTTGGAAGATAAAATTACATGAGTTTTATAGTAGTATATATAGAAGAATATACGGTCATAGCTTTTGTTCTTTGTTGTATCTATGGAATATAATATTACATTTTTATTCCAAAGAGTATATATTTACTTAACTAGTATTTTCAGAAATTTATTTTATTAGTCTGTCCAAAGAACCAGGTTTTGTTTGCCTTAAGTGATACTCTAAAACTTTCTATTTTAGTTACTTCACTTTTACTTTTGTGAGCACGTTTTTCACAACTTTTTGAGTTAAATACTTAACTTGAGGAACTTATTCTTTAAGTAGATAATTTAAGGCTACCTTTACATGGATCAGAGTTTTCATATTAATACTTGTTTTAATTAAACCTTAGCTAATTTGAAGTTATGTTTCCTTTTTATCCTTTTAATGGCTACCCTTCAATTTATAGCACTCCAGTTTGACTCAACAAAGTTAACAATTAATAGTTTATTTTCTTATAAAACAGTGTATTACCTTGGAAACCTTTAAGTTCATTTCTTTCCCGTCCTTCATGTTATTTCTCCCTTTATCTCCCTGTGCTCCATTCTGGTTAATATCTGCAGATCAGTAAGCCAGTACATTGTTTTGCTACTCATTTTTTTCTGGATTCCTGTTTTTTAAAAAAATCTATTATTTATAGTATCCTATTAACTATGGTTTTAAATATACTTACTTTATGATAACAATTAGACTCCATTTTTCTCAAACTATCTTCCTGTTTTGTCTACCAACTCTGCCACAGGGTTTCCTTGTGTCGTGTGAGGTTTTCACTGCTAAGAGTATTTCTTCTGTGATAGTACATGCACCATGGACTGCACTTTTCTTCTGCTGAGCCTCTGACTTTTTTTTTTGAGACAGAGTCTCACTTTGTATTTCAGGCTGGCCCTGAGCTCACTGTGCAGCTCAGGCAAGCCCTGAACTCAGCAATCCTCCTGCCTCTGCCTCCCAAGTGCTGGGATTACAGGCTTGAGCCACCGAGTCTGGCATTTGTGGTATGTGGTACTGATTGCCCATGGGTGTGAGTTACCATGCTCAATATTGTTGTAAGTGGTTACTGGGGATCGAACCAGGGACCTTGCACTTGCTAGGCAGGTGCCGGAACCACTGAGCTAAATCTCCAGCCCATGTCTGACTATTTTTATGGATATAGAAGCATCTTGAATGTCTTCAGAACTAGACATTCCCTTATCATAGAGGTGATTTAAAGTTAGACTCAATTCATGTATATGACTCTGAGTTTTGATTCTCATAGTAGACTTTTACTCAACTCAAAGCCTGGACAGACAAGCATTTTTGCTGTTACTTCCCGAGACCAATGTGTGAAATCTCCAGCCCGTTTCACAGAGGGATGCCTCATTCCACTGGAGATTTGGGCAGGAGGCTCAGTCACGGCTTCTCAAGTCAGAGCTACTAAAAACCACATCTGCTGTTTTGACACGGGTGTTATAATCCTGGGGCTTTATCTACAATTTTACACACACACACACACACACACACACACACACACACACCCCTTAAGATTTTGATTCCTACGTGTGTTCTTAGGTGTCTCTTATTTGCCAACTTGTGCAACTGCATTTTGTCATCAGTTAATAGCTGATCTGTTCTGGCTTTTATTTTCTGATTACCTGATCCATGTCTTTCATTTTTCAAACTCATTTATATATTTAAACTTCATCTTTCTTACTTTTCTTAAATTTTTCTAAAGTGTATGTTGGTAGCAGGCAGAGAATATTTACTGACTTGGGCTATATTGGCAGAATCCCTTAGATTCTAATAAAGAAAAACTAAAGTTAACCAACCTATAGAAATGTAATAATATAATAGCTTATGGCAGATAGGCTGAATCAGGGATGAGTGTGGACTAATTAGAGAAAACTTTCTGGGTTCTCTTTCAGTGTTTGTTCAGTGTATACCATGTCATAAGATGCCAGAGACTGTTGAAGACCTTGCGGAGACAAAGAAGAATAAGATATATTTCCTTTTCTTTCCCTAAGGGTTTCATGGTCATAAAGATTGATATGGAACAATAGTTTGGGAGGAGAAACATGCTAAAAGTATCTTGAATTGGTATGGAAAAAAAAAGCAATAGCTGGTCTTACAACAAATCAGGTCTCGTAAGAGATAGGGAAGACATTTTAGGAGGAGAGGCAAAAAGAGGTATAAATGCTGTAACGAGCGAAGCGGGGACAGATCAGTATGGAGAAATAGGTACAGAATTCTTATTTATTGTAGGCAAGCCATTCATGGTTTTTATAAAATTAGAAAACACTGATGGATACTTTTCTGAAGGTCATTTTTCTAATTTACTGAGGGGGGGGAACTAGAAACAGTAAGTTTGAGTTAGTACATTCGTTGAGGCATGGATGAGGATGCAGGGACTGGGGATGGAATCCGTGGCTTTCACACTGAGCTACCCCCACCCCCTTCTCGCGTTCTGACGTAGGGCCTCACTAAATTGCTAAGCTGTGCAGGCTAAGCTTGAACTTGTGGTCCTCCTGGCTCTCCTGCAACACTCTGGGATTTATAGAGTAGTGGTGGATTTTGACTAGCAAGAGGTAAAGAGGAAGATTTAAGAAATAGGGACTCTCTGAAATATTCAGTTAGTATATACTGAGAAAAGGAAAAGAAGACGAAACTTACTGAGCTAAGCCATCATGCCAGGAACCTTACCAAGTTCCCCTAATTCTCACAAGTCTGTAAGATGTGATAATTTATAGATAAGAAGTTTCAAAACAGACCACAATCACACCTGGGGAGCTGTATCTGAAGGCTCTGTGACTCACAGCTGGTTTTCTTTCCTCTGCTTTTATTTTGTTTCGTTTTTTGCCCCTCTCTGGGGATTCTTTTAGAAACTTTAATTGTCTTCCCCCCATGGTGCTGTGCCTCATACCCCAGTTTTATAATGTGAGACAGTGAGCGGCTCAGAAATTTTAAATAACCATGAGGTGAAGCTTCTCAGTACTCGTTCCCTGTGAGCCATCTGAGTTTTGTGGCACTGACCCCTCTACAGTTAAAACAGTTTGTCGTCTCTTTCCCTGTCCTTAGGCCACATCTGTCTTTGCAGTTTGACAGTTCTCACCATGTTGTCAGTCTACTAGTGCTGCTGTGTGGTGGGCGGGCCTGTTGGACGAGGTTAACAATTATTCTAAAATTCCGTGGAAGAGTAATCAGAAACTAATTGAGACACCAGCCCCTCATCACTAATCTAGTTCACAGTTCAAAAACTACAGTTTCTGTACACCAATAATGAACCCACTGGGAAAGAAATTAGGAAAACAGTCTTATCCACAGTACTGTCCCCCAGAAATGAAATACCTAGGAATTAACCTAACTAAGGGAGTGAAAGACCTCTATAATAAAAACAATGTTGTTCAGGGAAAAAAAAAAAAAAGATGAAGAGGGCTTTCAAAACATGGAAAAAAATAGCTCTTATTCTTGGATAGGTACAACCAATATTGTCAAAATGACAATTTAACGTTCCAATCAAAATATCATCATCTTTTCCCACAGAACTAGCACAAAGCAGTTCAAAAGCTTACATGGGTGCTCGCTTCGGCAGCACATATACAAAAGCTTACATGGTACCAGAAGAAACCCAGAGTAGCCCGAAGAATCCTGAGCGAGGAGAGCAGGGCTGGAGGCATTCCAGCCCCAGGCTCTGCGCGACGCTGCCGAGCTACCCTAGGAAACCAGCGCGGTACCGCACGAACAGCACATAGTGCTGACTAATGGCCGGAGCAGAGGAGGCAGAAACCATCATGTTCAGCCGTCTCATTTTTGACAACGAGGCCAACAGTATATGGTGCTAGAGAAAAAGTAGCCTCTTTAACAAATGATAGTAGGAAAACTAAATAAAATAAATCTGAACCCATTTGTCACCCACTACTAAAATCAAATCAAAGTGGAACTGAGGTTTAAATATTAAAACACAACTGCCTGGAAGAAAAGATTGGCAAAACTCTTGAAAACGTAGACATAGGGCAGTGACTTCTAGTCCAGAGCCACAGTTGCACAAGACATGATACCAAGAATCAACAAATGGCATTATATCAAATTAAAAAGCTCTTGCACAGCAAGAGAAACAACTGACAGAGTAAAAAGACATTCTGTGAAATGGAAAAAAATTGCCAGCTAATCTGCAGACAGAAAACTAATATCTAGTATATTTAAAGAATCCAAACAACTAGCCCCCAAAAGATCCATGTGCAATTATAATGAATAGACACTTCTCAGAAGATGAAGTAAAAATGGCCAATAAATCTTCTGCAGAAATTTTCAGCATCTTTGTCTGTTAGAGAAATGCAAATTAAACAACGCTGAGATTCTGCTTTCCTGCAGTGTAAGGGCTCTTGTCAGGGACGCAGTGACATCTACTGGCAAGGACGAGGGAAAAGGGACACTCCCACGTTGTCGGTGGGGTGTAAACTAGTATGACTACAACAGGATTGCTCAGAGACTGTGCCTCGGGGGGCATCCCCACAGAAGGGCTGCAGTCACCTGTTGCTGTGCAATATGCACATCCATGTTTATGACGGCATAAGTCATGATAACTAACTCTTGGACGTGGCCTTAGGTGCCTCCCTCCAGATGAGGGGAGAAGGAAAACACGATGTATGTGCCCTGTGGGCACGACTCAACCATAAAGAGGGATAAACTTGAGTCACAAAATGGGTGGATGTTGAGATCATAATAATGAAATGAGTCAGATGCAGGAGGTTAAATATCACGTGGTTCCACTAACGTGAAAGACACAAAATATAAATACTTTTTTAAAACATGATAAGAAACAAGGAAGTAGACTGTAGAGCTAGGACAGGTATCTGGGGAGAGAGTGAGAGGGCAGGTAAAGGGCAGGGAGAGCAAAACTGATCAGTCCACCAAACTGGAATCACTATCACAAAAATATGTATTAATTCAAAATAAAACTGAGAGAGTGACTGCCCAGCATATTCGGACAAATATGTCATAATTAAAGAAACAGGAGTAGCCAGGATGACACACAAACCTGCAGCCCCAGCACCCAGGGAGACTGAGGCTGGAGAATCACAAGTTCAATCCTGGAAAATCCAACAACTCAGTGAGACCCCGTCTCAAAACAAAAATAAATAGAAAGGGCTGGGAATATAGTTCAGTGTGAATGTTTCATACACAAGTACTCAGAAAAAATGTGGGGTGAAAGAAGCCAGTAACAAAGATTTAAGGCTTAATGTGGTGAAAATATTTTGGGCTTTAAGCAGAGCAGATCTCATTGTAACGGGCACGGTCTGGCAGCTGGATCCGTCCTCCATGGGCCCTGTGCATTCCCACTCCTGCCGTTTCCTCTGTAACCCTAGGGACAGGCCAGAGGGCCCTGAGACGCAGTTAGACCGGCCCACCCTGGAGCCAGGCCTCGGACACATGTTTAATTAGCATACTCCTTGGGGCTGAAGGGAGGACACGTGAAAGAGGTTTAAGGCAGATGGAAAATCAGGCTTCCTAGGTTTGAATCCTGGTTCTGATGCTAACCAGCCCTGTGACCCAAGGCAAGTTACATATTACTCTGGTGCCTCAGTTTCCTCATCCATAAAATGGCAATAATAAGACATATCTCGTGGGGTTATTTAAAACTTAACTAATACCGGGCCGGAGGGTTAGCTCAGTGGTTCCGGCGCCTGCCTCGCAAGCGCAAAGGACCTGAGTTCGATCCCCGGTAACCACATATAATGCTGGGCGTGGAGACATGCCCACCAACAATCAACACCACATACTACAATGCCGGACGTGGTGGCTCACGCCTGTCATCCCAGCACTCGGGAGGCAGGGACAGGAGGATTGCTGAGTTTGCGGCGGCTTGCCTGGGCACCATAGTGAGCTCAGGGCCAGCCTGAACTACAAAGTGAGACCCTGTCTCAAAAAGCAAAAAAAAAAAAAAAACAAAAAAAACTTAACTAATACCAATAAACCACTTAGAACAGTGCCTATTAGTAAGCCTGAGTCCTTATTGTTATCATTATTTCTGAGATTTATAAGTCATCACTTATATTTCATGTGATGTGATTATTGAACTTGGATGATAATCTATATTTTATTTCCAATAAGTCATTCTTTAAGTGGAATAAGAACAGACTCATGTTTATGTATTGAGTTTTGTTCCAGTTTTGTTTTGTAAACCTTTAAAATAGAAAAGTCTTAAAACCAGCATGAGTTCCAGAACTACTATCTAAATTGAGCATGTTTTCTATTCTTTCTTCAATTGGGAACATTTAATATAGCCACATTCCTTTTGGTTTAAGTAATCAAGAGAATTAAAATGACAGAAAGGCGGGGTTAACAAGACTCCAGATCAGGGAAGGAGAGTGGGAGCGATCGAGTCCCCGGCAGGAGGGGCTGCCGGCGGGCGGCCCAGACCAGCCACGACACCCACCCTGCTGCCTCAGTGCTCCACGGATGGCTCCTTAAAACAGTTCAGTGTCACTCGATGGCTCTGGCAAAGAATTCTTCAAAACACACTGTCACGATGTATCATTTTTAGGTAGCTGAGGTACAATGACTGTCCTCATGGCCCCTGGTCAGAACATTCTTTAATATGTTTTACCCCATTTTCATTCAAATTCTCTTCTCTTCCTTGCATATGGTTCATAGCACTGGCCAGACTGAAGTTTTAATTCACATCATCTAGCCTCCAGGGCTTCTCTGCTGACTTGGGAAGCACCCTGTGTTCTTGGGAACTTCCAGGGTGGCCGTATCTTCCAGTTCTGGGTGTCGCTGCTTTCGGGAGGCTTGCACACGCTGAGCTGGTCCCGTGAGGCCCCGCCCTGGGCGCCCTGTCCCACTAGGTGAGTAACCCCATCACGAAGGCACCGCAGCTGCCCTCCGCCCAGGCTCAGCAGCCTGTGGGCCTTCTTGACAGCACTTCAGACAATCACTACTAACCATGTGACACTGGAACTTAAGATGAAACCTGTTTGCTGCCCAAGATATGATTTTTACAGAAGACATAAGTTTTCTTCAAATGGATTTTTCTCATATTGATTCTCCATAAGAAAAGAAAGAAAGGGAAAAAAACCAAGGACAAAACATTAAATCTCAATTACATGAAGGCATTTCTTTAAGGAGCAAATATAATATGGCTCTGAATTTCAGACATCTCAAACAAGCTTTTAATAAGTGCTAGATTCAATCCATTTATAGTTTTATTTTTTGCCAGGAATCTAAAGTACTGAAACTAAGTGCTTGCTTATGGGAAGATGAGCGTACTTTAGATTCGGGACTGGAAGCAGGGCTGACAGTCTTCCGTAGAAGTGGAGAGGCTGAATTGCATTTTTGTTAGATCAAGAGCTGTCTTGTTTTTGTCCAACTGTGGGTTGGCAATACTGGCCCATTTCCTAGCACTGTACTCAGGCACTCAGGTAAACAGTTACCAAAGTTCAGAATGGGATAAAAACTTCGTCGATGTATTAGTTTCGTATTGCTACATTGGAATATGCAAGGCAATTAACTTTTAAAGAGAAAAGTTTTGTTTAGCTCCTGGTTTGAAGGGTGTGAATTAAGAGTTAGATACCCCACGGCTTTGGGCTTCTTGCGGGGAGGCACAGCATGGTGGTACACACGCAGGGGCACACCTCACGTCAGGAGCCAGGAGGCGGAGGGAGGGAGGGAGGGAGGGAGGGAGGGGAGATGGCTTCCTCTGGGCTCTGCCTCTCAAGGGTCCCGTCTCCCCACAACACCCCTGGGGCCCAAACTGCAGCACGTGGCCCTTTAGAAAGCCTTCACCGTCCCAATAGTGTCAATAGTAACTGCCAACACATTTGTTTAGGCCGTGCCAAGCATTTTCAGGTTCAGTCCTCAGCACCTCTGGGAGGCACAGCGCACTGTATTCCTAGGTCAAAGGAAGGAAATCGAGATGGGCAGCGGCCCTCAGCAGTCCCGGTGTGGACGCGGCAGCCCGACAGCAGAGCCTGCCCGCAGTGCCGCCTCCCTGCTCCTTCCCTGACGCGGCCCTGTTCTGGCTCCGCGGGTCCCAGGCCTGTCAGTGGTAGCCTGGGACGCAGGCGTGTGGTGAAGCGCTGCCTCGCCTCCACCCCGGGCTCACGGGTCCCCACCCCCTCTGTCGAGTTTTCCTGTCGTCAGACCCTTCCTAGGGACCCGGTTCCCCTGACTGCACCCGGTGCTCCTGCTCGCGGGGAACTGGCAGTGCAGAAGCCATCCACTGCTGGCATCTCTGAGCACCCGGCTCCTTTCCTGTTCCCTCAGCGGCTCACACCTCTGCAGTAAGTTATTCCTTGGTAATTTCAGCGTCCGAGGCTCGTGGGGTGCAGTGTTTTCCTCCCGGCCCTGTCTGCGGAGAACGAGGCCTGCTGAGGACAATCTGTAGCCCTCGTGAGCTAGAAATTTGGGGTGTGTTTAGAGCAGTGTGAAGCCAGTGACATCAGGTGGGCTCATCTGATGCCCGGGGAAGACGCCCCCTGCGGGGGGCACAGAATGGGACACGGAGGCCACTGGGGAAGCCGGTGGGCACAGGGCACTAGCAGTGATGCACAGGGCTCAGGTGAGGCTTTCAGAGTGGAGTGACTCAGGGCTCTAGTTCAAGCCACTGGGAAGCATTGGGGGTGAGAAATTAAGAGTTTCTCTTTTTTGCAATGTTGTCTAACTTAAGTCAGAAATGGGTTTGCTTTTACAAGCTTCCAGCCTGATTCCAGCTAGAAGGAAAACTCTCCAGTTTCACCTTTCACTCACTAGAAATTATAAGATAAAAGAATGTAGGACCAGAGGGTTAGCTCAGTGGTTCTGGCACTGCATACCACAATGCCGGGCGTGGTGGCTCACGCCTGTCATCCCAGCACTCGGGAGGCAGAGGCAGGAGGATTGCTGAGTTCGCGGTGGCTTGCCTGGGCTCCATAGTGAGCTCAGGGCCAGCCTGAACTACAAAGCGAGACCCTGTCTCAAAAAAAAAAAAAAAAAAGATAAAAGAATGTACAAAAATGGCACCAGTGTGTTTCCACTAATAAAGTCCATACTAACTGAAACAGTTGTTGGGCTCTGCAGTAGCACATTTCTTGATGTTTTTCCATAGGGTCCTCTGTAAATAAGCATTCTGTAACTCCAGGGTCACACACATTTTATTATATGGCCCTCCAGGCTGTATATTATTGCACTGAACTGTCATCTGTAACATCCATTAGAATGTTATTGATAAAATGTCCACTCGTATTGAACTAAGTACTCGATAAACCACTATAAGTAAATTGTTGTGCTCTAACCTCGAAGGACAGCCTATTGATCCCCACCTGACAGTGCACCCGGGAGAGCCGCTCTGTCTCCAGCTCCCTTCACAGACCTGTAAAATGTTATATAATGTCTTTTTTTTAAATCACAGATAACAAAAAAATCCCTTTTTTTAAAGCACTTTGTTAAAACCCTTTATTTTTCTTGTTCATTTATGTCTAGTAGTTAACCAATCATTGCTTTGTTTGTATGGGCTTAAAGACTTCGTTTTCAAATTATATTATGTAATAGAAATAATCCATACCTGTAAAGAAATTTGGAATCATTTCCCAAAGGAAAGTGTGTGTGTATTTGAATGAGAGAGAGGAGAATCTTTTTCTACAAATAGAATAAAAATATCTACTTTTTGATGGTTTAGAGATAACAATAGCACTTTCCATCTATTACTGTATACTAACCTCCCTCATTGTCTTTAATTGCTGTGATATATTGCATGACTGTAGTTTTATCTATTTATCTAGACCTTTATAATTGACCCCCAGAGTTTTCCTTTTTGAATATTAACGTCACAGTGAACACTTGCATATGTATTATCTTTGAGTATTTGTGAAATACCATCCATTTCAAGATGTGTGAGGTCCTGTGTAAAGAGAGAGCTACTTATGCACATTCATATATGCAGTCAGAGCTCCCTGCAGGTATAGTGACACAGTCAGGAAGGCAGAGATAAGGGGACACAGTGCTGACAGAATGAGTGGATGGTCTGTGACATCTGGCCGACTCCCACCCTTACTAGATGGTGCCAGATTTTCACTGATGGCAATTTATAGCACATTTTAGTGAAAAATTTCAAGAATAATTGGAAATCTTCAGTAATTTCATTTTGTGTATTTGCACTAATTCAGAATCCCTAACAAATTTGTAAAAAAAAAAAAATACTTTTCATGCAAAATCTTATTTATTGTAAATATTGAAAAGTGATATTTTAAGTTCAACAGACTGGAACAGTGAGCCAGAACAAGCTATGTCTTCATTCTACATATGAACAAATGTGCTAGTGCTTAATATGTTTCCTAAAATTAAGTGTGAGTTTATTGGTAATTCATAGCAGAATATACATTTGGAAAGTGAGGGGATGATTAATATAAGAGTTTCATAGTTGAAATTTTCACATACATGTTTGAAATGGTTATTTTTTAAGAAAGCAAAGAGCACCTGAATTAAAGGTGATTGCTATTTGAAAAAGATGATTTTATAGGAAAAGAAAACCGAATAAGACCTGACAAAACAATAAGAAGCATACGTCTAAAAGAGTAATTCCCTACATTTGTAAGGTACTTCACACTTTCTAAAGTGTTTTCATTACCATATTTTAACACAATGAATAGACATTTATAACTCGATTTTATAGGTAAGGAAATTGGGACTTCAGAAGATTGACTATAGTTCCTGTTACTTGCACTTTGGCATAAAAATTACAGTATGTTTCCTAAGGCTACTAACAAATTATTACAAAATGGATGGCTTAAAAGTCAGAAACTTCGTTGTTTCTGGAATGTAAAAATCCAAACCCAAGATGGTGGGAGGATTGGTTCCCTCTGGAAACGCTGAAGCAGTGAACCATACCTCTTTCCTAGAGTTTGGCAGTTGCTAGCAATCATTGGCAAGACTTAGCTTATCGATTTACCCTGCTCATCTCTGCGTCTGATATGATATGGCATCTTCCGTGCCTGTCCAGATTTCTGCGCATAGAGACATCAGTCACTGGATCCAGTATGACTTCAGCTCAGTTAGATCCACACTTGCAAAGAGTCTGTTTCCCAGTAATACCATGTTCACAGGCACCTGGCACTGGGAGTTGAGTATATCATCTGGAGGACACAGTTCAATTCACAGCATCTCAGGAATGAGGCCATGGCCAATAAATGTGTATGTTTCATAGTAATAGAATATAGAATAATATAAGTAATGGCTCCTAGTTTTGTCTATACCTGTCTTCAAACTATCATTTATTGTTGGACATGCTGTCTCTCACCTGTAATCCCAGCATACAGGAGGCAGAGGCAGGAGGATTGCTGTGAGTTCCAGGCTTGCCTCAGCTACATAGTGAGCTCAGGGCCACCCTGAACTACAAAGTGAGACTCTGTCTCAAAAAACAAAACAAAAGGGCCGGAGGGTTAGCTCAGTGGTTCTGGCACCTGCCTCGCAAGCGCAGGTTCTTGAGTTCAATCGCCGGTAACCACATATAATGCTGGGCGTGGAGACTAATGCCCACCAACATTCAACACCACATACCATAATGCCGGGCATGGTGGCTCACACCTGTAATCCCAGCACTCAGGAGGCAGAGACAGGAGGATTGCTGAGTTCATGGCGGCTTACCTGGGCACCATAGTGAGCTCAGGGCCAGCCTGAACTACAAAGCGAGACCCTGTCTCAGAAAAAAAAAAAAAAAAAATTTTTAAAAACTACCATTTATCCATTACCAGTAAATGAACTGGTAATACTTCTTTTTTTATTCAAATATAATTCATATACCATTAAATTCACCTTTGTAAAGTACATGATTCATCTGGATGTGCAGTGCCTGCTGTCAGTGTCAGCTAGTTCAGAGCCTGAAGCAGGAAGATCCTTAACCTCATGAGGTGCAGGCCAGACTGGACAACCAATGAGACCCCGTCCAATCAATCAGTAAGCAATCAAACATATGATTCAGTGGCTTTTAGATTAATTCAGCGCGGTACAGCAATCACCACCATGTGATTTTAGATGTCATCTTCCCAGGTGGTGTCTGTATCTGTTAACGCTTACCATATCTCTCTAATACTCCTAGGCATTCTTTGCATACCTGTGGATTGGCCTTCTTAAACATTGTGTAGAGATGGAATGTGTTGATCTTTTGTCTGGCTTCTTAGACTCAGCAAAATGCCTTCAACGTTTATCCACTCTGTAGCTTACATGTGTCAATAGTTATTCCTTTTTAGGCCTGAAAAATAATCCATTGTATTGAATATACCATATTTTATTAACATATTCTCAGGTAATGAACATTTAGACTGTTTACATTTTGACTGTTATTAACATTTTTAATGTTCATAGCATCCATTGCTATGAATATTCATGTTCAAGTTTTTTGGTATACATCTGTTTTCAGTGGTCTTAGGTATATATATGTATATAAAACTAGAAGTGAAGTTGCCAGGGCATACAGAATCCTTCCTGTTTTAAAACTTTTCAAAAGTGAAGATATTTTTTATATTTACTTCAGCAAGGTATGAGTGTTCGAACTTCCCAGCCTTTTCACCAACACTTGTTATATAAACTTTTTTATTATTCCCTTTCTGCTGGGTGTAAATAGTATCTTATGGTACTGACTTGCCTTTCTGTCTTGGAAAAATCTCTCCATTTTCTTATTGATCATTTATAGATTATCATGAGAGAATGTCTGTTCCAAGTCTTTGCCCACTTTTAACTGGATTATTTGTCTTTTTATTGTTGAGTTGTATCAGTTCTTTATATGTTCTGTACATCTGAACTTCATTAGACACACGTTTGCAACAATTTCGTCCCACACTGTCAGCTATTTTAGGTTCTTTATGATGTCTTTTGATAGACAAACATTTTCCATTTGTATAAGTCCAGCTTACCTTTTTTGTCTTTTGTTGCTCTAGCTCTGTGTTTGAAACCAGTACCTAATCCAGGGCTGTGAAGATTTTTGCCCATCTTTTCATAAGAGATAGCTCTAACTTTTATTCATTTTTAGTTAACTTGTCTCTGGTGAGAGGCTGCAGTGTCTTTCTTCTGTGTGTGCTTATCCCAGTTATCTTTCGCCCTTCAGTTAGTTACCTTTCATCCCTGTCACAATTCAATGGATATATATATATATATATATAAAGTTTTATTGCTGGGCTTTCTGCTGAGGCCATGCTGTCATAATTTACTGTAGTTTGCCATAAGCTCTTAGTACAGAAAGCATGCATCTTCATCTGTTTCTCTTTTTTCAGAATTGTTTTGGCTCTCTGGGTGGCTTCTTTCCGTGGATTTTAGATCAGCTCAGCTTCTCAGTCTGTACAAAAAAGTCCATAGGGTGTTGATGGATGTGTGAAGATTCTGTTGATCGTTTGAGAGAGTATTGCTAATTACTACTAATAATTACAATCCTTGAATTTCTTCCAGTTGTATTTTTGTAATTTTTCAGTGCAGCAATTTTGTAGTTTTGTTCTTAAATTCATTCCTCAATATTTTATTCTTTTGATGGTGTTGTAAATAGTTACTTTCTTAGTTTCATTTTTTAAATTGTTGATTGCTAGTATATCAAAATATATTTGATCACTATATTTATCTTGTATCCTGTAGCACTGTCAAAATTGTTTATTAGTTTTAATGGTTTTTCTGTGACTTCTTCAGGATTTTCTACATACAAAATCATACTCTCTGGATATTTTACTCCTTCCTTTCCTAAATAGATACCTTTTATTTTGTTTCCTTGCCTGATTGCCCTAGTTAGCACTTCTAGTACAGCATCTAACAGAGGTAGCAAGACTAGCATACTTATCTTGTTACTGAAAACCTTTCAGCATTTCAGCATTAAATGTACTGGAAATGGGTTTTTTTTGAGGGGATATACCTATTGATTCTTTATTTTGTTCCTATTATGTTGATTAGTATTTCATAGAGTTAAAAAAAAATTTTTTTTGAGACAGGGTCTCGCTTTGTAGTTCAGGCTGGCCCTGAGCTCACTCTGTAGCCCAGGCAAGCCTCGAACTCAGCAATCCTCCTGTCTCTGCCTCCCAAGTGCTGGGATGACAGGCATGAGCCACCATGCCTGGCACTGTGCTATGTGGTATTGATTGCTGGTGGGTGTGAGTCTCCATGCCCAGCATTGTATGTGGTTACCAGGAATCAGAGATCGAACTCAAGACCCTGCACTTGCAAGGTAGACACCAGAACCACTGAGCTAAATCTCTGGCCTAAGTTTAAAAATATTTTGAACCACCCAGTCATTCCTGGGATAAATCCCATTTGGTTGTGGTGTATAAACAATTTCAGATGCCTCTAGATTTGGTTTAATGGTATTTTTATAAAGGATTTTTATGTCTCTTCATATCCACAGAGGATATTTTGTCTATATAATTTTCTTCTAATGTCTTTGTATGGTTTTGGGTAGGGTAATACTGGCATTATAGGGTAGGTTGAGATATGTCCCTTCCTTTCATTTTCAGAAGAGCTGGTGAAAAATTGGTCTTAATTCCTCTTAAATGTAGGTGTTTACAGCGGTACATTTTGCACTCACCGTTGTATTCATTACATCCCAAATGTTTTGGCAACTTAAGTTTTAGTTTTTATTCATCTCAAAAGATTTTAATTTTCTGTGTGATGTCTCAATATCATTTTTATAAAAAAATTTTTGGTACATGTATACATGTATCAGAATATAATATTTATATTTCTTAAGTGAAGTTGGTGCATGTATATAACATGTCATATTTCCTTTTTTGATCCTCTTCTAGCTGCCCCCTCTTTCCATCTTGTGATTCTTTTCCCATTTCATATTTGTCTTTCTACTTCTTATTCTGTGTCTTTTATTTTGCTTTCATTTATATTGAATTTCTGATATAAGACAGTCCAAGGTGCATCCATTTTCCTACGGATGACTCATTTATATTTAGGGCAGAGAAATACTCCATGTGTGTAAAGACCACATTTTCTTCATCTATTCATCAGATATATAGGCTGCATCCAAGAGTTAGTTGTTATTAATTGTGCTGCCGCAAATATAAGTATGCATGTATCACTGTAATACAATGTATTTAAATCTTTTGGAAAAATACCTACAAGGAAATGGCAGAGTCAAATGGAATTTCTAGTTTTATTTTTTTAAGGAATATCTATACTGATTTCCATTGTACTAGTGCAATGTACAAGAGTTCCTTTGCTTCGAATATTCAGTGTCCTTTCTTTATTGATTCTAATTTTATATCACTGTAAGCAGATAAATACTTTTTATTATTTCAGTCCTTTGAAATTTATTGAATCTTGTTTTATGATCTGACATTTAGTCTGTTTGGACATTGTCCACTGTACACTGGAGAAGAATATGTATTTGTTGGATAGAGTATTCTGTGTATTTCGTTAGGTCTATTTGATGTGAAGTGTTGGGTTGGTTGGTCCGCAGGCTGTGGGTTATTGTTAAGCTGATGTGAAGTGTTTTTCAGGTCATCTAGTCCTTGTTGATCTTCTGTTAATTGTTCTATTCATTATTTAAATTTGAATACTGAAGTGTCTAATTATTCTTTTTGAATTCTTGATGTCCTTCAGTTTATCAGTGTGGTTTTCTGTATTTTGGAGTTGTATTTTTAGTTGCCTATATCTTCATTTGTTTGATAAACACTTTTAATATTTTTAAGAGTCCTTCTTTATCTCTAGTAATAATTATTGTCTGAAATCTGTCTTGCTTATACAGTATATCCACTCAAGCTGTCTTTTGTTTCCTGTTTTCAATGTACGACTTTTTTCCATTCTTTTACTTTTCAGCTATTTGTGTCTTGGACCTAAAGTGTCTCTTTCATAGACAGCATAGAGTTAGTTTCTTAAAAACATCTATAGTCTGTCTCTGCCCTTTTTTAAAGAGTATTTCATCCATTTACATTTTAAGAGTAGATTTATATCTGCCATTTTGCTCTTTGTGTTTGATATGTCTTCATCTTTTGCTCCTCTTGTCCGCTCTTTCTTCCTCTATTGAGTGAAATATGTTCTGCTGTACCATTTAAAGCTGTTTGTATTTCTTTACTGTATATATTTTTCCTTGAAAATTTTTTCGTAGTGATTAGTTGTGCTAGAGATCCTAATCTTCCCTGCTTCCTTTTATCAGTTATTTTGCCCTTTAATTACACTTTGGGGTTGTTGTATGAGAGAAACCAAACTGCTGATTCCTTGCCAATTGTAACTGACCCTCAATTAATTAACCAATGAAATCTGTTAAACCAGGTAGAGCAAACCCATAACCAATAAAGTGCCAAAGTACCCTTGCCCTTAAGCCCACCCTTTCTACACACTATAACTGCCCTGCTGTCCCATAGAACTAGGCCAGTCCCTGAGGGCCTGGTTCCGGGACTGGACTGTTCATTAACAGTAATAAATCTTTCTTGATTCACCCAACTCTCCTGTGTCCTGATGACCTGATCTGATTGCCACAGTACTATGATCTTAATTTGTTGTATTCTGCTTCCCAGGGCCTTTTCCAGGATTTTTGCATTTAGAATTCATTAAAGAGATTGGTCTTTTTTTCTCTCTCTCTTTTTTGGTTGGATCCTTTTCTAGTTTTGGAATAAAATAATTCCAACTTCCAGGAATGACTTTGGTAGTGGTCTTTCCCTTTTAATCTCATTAAAGAGCTTCAGGAGTATTTTTGTTAGATCTTCACTGAAACTCTTATTCAGTTCAACAATGAATCAATCTGGTCTGGGCTTTTCTTAGTTGGGAGTTTACTACCTCAATTACAGTGCCTGTTATCGGATTATTCAGGGTTTTTAAATCTTCTCGGTTCAGTTCTGCTAATTCATATGTATGTAGGGATCTATTCATTTCTTCTGAATTGTTCAATTTATTAGCATACAGGTTTCTGAAGTAGTTATTAATATTCTTGATTTTGACAGTATCCATTGGATATTTAACTTTTCATTTGTAATTGTATTTCTTGTGATTTTTTTATTCCTTTTTCAATTAGACTGGCTAAGGGTTTGTTTCTTTTTTTTCTTTCAAAAAAGCAACTGTTCAACTTGTTTACTCTTTGTATCTTTTGTGTGTGTGTCTAAATTTCACTCTTTTCTTCTCTGATCTTTATAATTTTGTTCCTTGGGTTATCTTTGGGTTTGGATTGCTCTTGTTTTTCTACGACCTTGAGATGCATCACTCAGTTAATTGTTTGGGCTCACTCTGTTTGTGTGATATGGGCGTTCACAGATACTAACTTCCCTCTTAGGACTGTTTTCACTGTGTCCCATAATGAAAATCTTTAAAGTGAAATAAAACAACTTTGTAGATGACATTATTGCTTTTTAAATTCACAGCAGTACTGAAGAAGATATAGATGTCAAGATACAGCAGCCTGTAGACTCAAGACATGACCTCCTATATTCATAGGCAACTGTTTAATAAAAGTCCATTTCTGTGGGTAAAAGAATAGTTATTTTAGCAAATAATGCTGAGCTATTCAAATATCTACATGTTTTACAAATTTAATTAGCCCCTTACCTCACACTATACAAAAATGAACCCAAATGGATTTTAGTACTAGTTAGAAATGTTAACAGTAGTAAACATCTAAAAAAAGATGAAAAGAAATTTTTGTGGCCCTAGGTTAAGGAAAGAATTTGTAAATATAGCACTAAAATATAATCAAACAAAAATATGAAAAGTTGGACCATCAAAATTTTTAAGTCTTGTGTTCCTAAAGACATCATTAAATAAATGAAGATAAACCAAATATTTGAATATCATGTAAATGGTAGTTTCTCATATCTAGAGTGTAGAAAGAACTCTTGCAATTCAAACATATGACTCATTATAAAATCTCATAAGACAGTATTTCACAAAAAAAGATGGATGAGTGGCTAGAAAACATGTGATGACATTTTCAATGTCATATGTCATTAAAGAAAACCAAATTAAAGGAACAATGAACTAACACTCATATCCACTATAACATCTATAATCAAAAGGGTAGATAATATCAAGTGTTGATGAAGATGTGGAGAAAGTGAAACTGATATATTCTGCTAAGGAATATAAAACAGTATGGCCCCATTTCTTGAGTATGTACCTTTAAAATGAAAATACATGTTCATGCAAAGAGTTGAACATAAATGATCATACTCACGTAATTCATATTGGCCAAGCTTGAGAACAATCTATATTTCCCTCAACTCATCTGGAAAATGTATCTAGAATGAGGTATGTCCATACACTGGAAAACTATTCTGCAATATCATGATACCTCCTACAACATAGATGGATCTCAGAAGTGTTACATGAAAAGGATCAGCTACATAATGTTTTATATTTTCATTCCTTTTATGTTAAATATCTAGGAAAGGCAAAAGATTAGTTATTGTCCGGGAATTTGAGAGGTCATTGTAGACAGACAGGCAGAAAGAGCAGTTTTGAGATGATAGCAGTGTTCTACAACTGGGTTGTAGTGATTCCATGAACACACTTAAAGTCTTTAAATTGTGTACTAAAGAGTACAGTGAATGCTATGGCATGTAAATTATACCCCCATATAGTTGGTTTGTGAAAAGGTGTCAGAATAAATGCAAAGAAATTTTCCAAGACAGGTTATTAATCTTAAATTTTATATATGTGTGTGTGTGTTATACATTGTAATGAATGTGACTACAGTGTTACATAGAAGGATACATTTCAAGCATTTGAAGGAAAGTGAAAGCATCTTGTGACCATAAGGACAAATGAAAAAAAAATTCTGTCACACAGGCTTAAATATCACTTGGTTTCTTTTATATAAGAAGCCTAAAGTATAAATTGAAGGGCAAAATAAAAAGCAGCTCATAGGAAACACAGAGATATGGCTCTTTTTCAAATGGAAGATGGACCAAGAGGCAAAGAGGGAGGATGAAGAAAGAATTAAAATGTGTGTTATGCATGGTACCACTTTCCCATGAGGAATGTAGTCATTATACACTGTAGACATCTGCTAACAAAGTAAAAATTTTTTAAATAAAAATGAGAAGGTTCCTAAAGAAATGAACAAGGGCTAAATGTATTTCATTAAGCCTGTACAGGCAGAATTGCTGTTCTCTGTCATAGACAAAATAATTTTCAACCAATTTAAGCTTTAGTAGATTGGGTCCCCTGAAAAAGCCAGGGGAGCAGGATCCCTCGTGGCCCTGGAAAGCCTCGGGCTTGGGTAAGGGAGGCCCTGAGTCCCCTGTGGCCTCTCGGCCTCGCACTGGACTTTGAGTTCCAGGCCACAGGCATGCTGACCAAAGTGTCACTGCACAGATTTTAAAATGCTGCTTTGTAGTCTTGCTCTCTCCTAATTCTTAGAGTTATTTGCAAACATCATAGCAAATATACGCTTCAACTTGATGATTTTTAGGTCTTGATAAGGAAAAATAAAAATCATTTTGGCTTTAAGGGCATATTATTCCAATAAATGAATCCAGTCATCAGAAGTCTGACATGAGTTTTGCAAGTTCATTCTAACCTGAAATGAACATTGACAAAGGGCCGTAAATGACTGTACATATGTGAGGAAAGTGGGTGATCTGAGTAGATGAGTTTATCTGCATTCTTTCATAGATGCTGTCATTACTAAAATCTCGCAGAGGTTGCCATTGTAAAAAAAACATGTCAATCAGAGATGAACATATAAAAGTGAATTGAGAATTGAATTGAAAAAGTAATTTTACTTTCAAGTGATTTACAAATGTAGATGTTAAGTCTGAAATGAATGCTGTTAATGACTAGCTGGGAGACTTACACACCCGCTGATCACTAGAATATTATTATAAATGAGGTTGATTTTCCTGTTGCCTGCCCCATTTTTTTCTCAATGTGGTCTTATTACTTCTTCTACTAAATTGCTGACCCTTAGCTATGAGTACTCATGTATTGATATAACAATGTATTAACTTGCACGTGGGGTTTTTAAATGCATCTTTATGAACAAGAGGAGTAATGCTGGTGTTGCTTCCCTTTTTCTTTCTCATTAGGTCACAGAAGGTTTTAGATGGCGGGAATCAAGGCTGAGTGAAGAGCTGTTTTAGCACAGCCTTGTTTTCAGCAACTAAATTGTTCCCCCAAAATCATAGAAGCAAAATGAAGCTTTTAAGCAGTCACATATAGACGTTTATATTCTTTCTTTCATGAATGACTAATTTTAATTTTTTTAAAGTAGCGACTTAGCTTGCTTTCAGAAGCATTTAAGCTTAGCACATGATTTTGTTGTCCTGTAAAACCAGCTTTTCTTGATTATGGAATGGGGAAGGATTGCGTGTTTATTTTTGCAAAAATAGTAAAATAAGCGCCTGTTACTATATAGGTGCGTTGGTCCTTCCACCTCTGTCGTAAGCTGGGCACATGATCACTTAGAAATTCTTCCCAGCTCAGGGCCGTAGTGGCCAGACTTGACTGAGAACTGCTTTGCACGAACCCAGGCCGGGCTTCTGTGAGGGCAGAGCTCATGCTGGACACCTGTCCTGCGGCTCCTAGTGAGCATCTGCCTTGAGGACCCGTGCGTCCTGACAGGTGTGCTGGGTTACATAGGAAGGACTGCGGCAGCAGGGTGGGGTGGGCCCTCCCTCCCCCCTCCCCC
>PVIC010005548.1:0-57459 GCA_004025085.1 Thryonomys swinderianus | reverse complement strand
CCTCACTTTGTAGTTCAGGCTGGCTCTGAGCTCACTATGTAGCCCAGGCAAGCCTTGAACTCAGCATTCCTCCTGCCTCTGCCTCCCGAGTGCTGGGATTACAGGCGTGAGTCACCAGGCCCGGCACTGTGGTATGTGGTATTGATTGTTGGTGGGCGTGAGTCTCCACGCCCAGCATTGTATGTGGTTACTGGGGATCAAACTCAGGGCCTTGCGCTTGCGAGGCAGGTGCCAGAACCATTGAGCTAACCCTCTGGCCCATCTATTCTTTTTTTTTTGAAACAGAGTCTTGCTTTGTATTGCAGACTTACCCTGAACTTGTTATGTAGCACAGGTCAGCCTCAAACTCACAGCAATCCTCCTGACTCTGCCTGCTGAGTACTGGGATTACAGGTGTAATCCACTATGCCTGGAATTGTGGTATGTGGTACTGACTGCTGGGATTATAGACGTGAACCACCAGCACTGTGGTATGTGGTTACTGGGGGATCGAACTCTGGACCTTGCCCTTGTCAGGCAGACTCTGGGACCACTGAGTTAAATCCCTGGCCCCTGTTCTTTCCATTCTTAAGTATGGTACATCTCTTTATTCACTTAAATCTTAATTTTTATTAATATAATTTAAACTTTATTATAAATATTTTGGGCACTTCATGATAAATTTACTATTAAATATTTTGTTACCCTGGGTATCTTTCACACCTCAAATTTTTATTATGAACATAAATACAATTGATATTTGTGTGTAAATTTTGCTTCTGAGCCTTTGCCAAACTCACTTATTACTCACCAGATTTGTATGTGGCTTTCTCAGTATGGGTATATAGAGAATTATATCATTTGCAAATAAAGATATTTTTCTTTTTTATTTATTTATTTTAATCTTTTTTCCTTTTACATTGGATAGGATAACAATTGAATAAGTATAACAATTGAAGAGAACTGATAGCAGATATCTTTTTTTGTTCCTGACCTTAGAGGGAATGTATTTGGTATTTCACCACTAAATGAGCTGTGAGTCATTGTAAATATCTTTTACTAAATTGAAGATGTTCTTTCTATTTCTGTTTTGCTAATGGTTTATAATGAGTGGACATTGAACTATTTCAAGTGTTTATTCCATGTTTATTGTTATGAACATATAATATTCTGCTTTATTCTGTTAATATGATTTACATCAATTGATATTTGAAATGTGAAGTCAATTTTGTGTTTTTGTAGTAACACCACTTGGTCATGGTACATTATTGCTTTCATATACTGATGGTTTCAATTGTATAATATTTGGTGTGGATATTTTAATTTACATTTATTTATATTTCTTTGACAGCATCGGTAATGGTATGAGGTTTACAAAAGAGCTAGGAAGCTTTCTGTCATCCTATATTTGCTGAAAATGTTTGTATAATATTGATATTTTTCCTTTTTTTTATTGAATTCTTTATTGGTACAATTTATATACATCTCAAAATCACATATAACATTGGGAAATTTTGTACCAGTATATGCCACAAGTTAATTCTCATTTTTAACCATATCCCTACCCACTCCCCCCTCCTCCCCCTTTATACATGCTCTTTTATTTTCTTTCTGTATCATATTTATTCCTTCCCCTCATCACATTCCCACGCCATTTCCTATAGAAATATTCCACTCTATAAAAGCTGTCCTACTTTCTAGAACTCATTTGCATCTACAGGTGTTCATGCCAAAGAGAAGATCTGGGAATTGTCTATCTGTGATCTATTGATTTCACTTATTAGCATATCCTCCAGATGTCTCCATTTGCACCTAAATGGATCGATCTTGTCATTCTTTATGGCAGAGTAATACTCCATTTTGTAAAAAAACCACATCTTCTTTATCCACTCTCCAGTTGATGGACATTTGGGTTGTTTCCAAGATTGAGCTATCACGAACTGAGCTGCTATGAACAAGGGTGTACATCTGACCATGACTATATCTTTATGCTCAGGAGAACAATGTGGTAGTGGGGCTGGGCCAACAAATGGAAATAAACATTCTAACAATATGAAATAAGCATATCATTGAGGAGGAGGGGAGGGGGAGGACAGCTAGAAGGAGTAAACTATGCTAGGATCTGGTCTTGATTGAGCAAATGGTTGCATATACAGATTTACCCAGAAAAAGCATGTTTGCTAATAATTTAAAGGTATAGGGGCCTAAAATAGAATATATAATTTTCATCTCAACAAAGAAAAAATACTATATCTGGAAAAACAATAAAGAACTTGATCAAGCCAATAAAAACAGGAAAAGGTTGCTTTTCTAAGAGAAAATATGGAAAACAAAAAAATAGCAGAAATAAATGTAAGTATATCATTAACTACAATAAATGCAAACTTATTGCAGTTATTTATTAAAAGATATTCTTAAATTTGATTTCAAAGAGATTATGCCTACACTATTTAAGGGCAAAAAGCTGAAACTAAATGACAAAAATATTAAAAATAAAGAAACCAGTAATAATAATAGGGCTCCAAAAGAAATATTAATCTCAGACAAATTGAATTTAACATGAAAGGTACTAAAAGTATTAGTGGCAGGCTGGAGATTTAGCTCAGTGGTTCCAGTGCCTGCCTCCCAAGTACAAGGTCCTGAGTTTGATCCCAGTAACCACATACAACAATGCTGGGTGTGGTGACTCACGCCCACCAGCAATCAATACCACATACCACAGTGCCGGGCATGGTGGCTCACGCCTGTAATCCCAGCACTTGGGAGGCAGAGACAGGAGGATTGCTGAGTTCTAGGCTTGCCTGGGCTACATAGTGAGCTGAGGGCCAGCCTGAACTTCAAAGTGAGACCCTGTCTCAAAAAAAAAAGTATTAGTGGCAGGAATTGAATTGTGTGACTCCAACAATATTCACACTGAACTAGATAAAGCAAAAACTAAAATAATTGCAGGGAAAATTTTAATCAACAAACATAGTGGGTGATTGCAATACATCTTACTCAGAATCTGATAGATTGAAAGTAGCATTTGATTATATAGGCATGTAAATATACATTTGAACCTGACAGAGAGTGTGTGTGAAAGAAAAGGCCACAAAAAATATAGACCACAAAAGAAATCTCAATAAATTTCAAAGAATCTTCATTACCAATGGATTCTCTATATGGCGTGCAATAAAATTAGCAATCAACAAAAAGATGGTTTGAACGTTATGTTTAGAAACTTAAAAAAACCCCAGACTTTTAAATTATCCAAGGGTTAAAAAAGCAAATCATAACAGAAACTTAACAAATATTTTGAATTGAAAATAATGAAAGCACTACAGATCTAAGCTTCCCTGGTGTAGTTCTCTGGTTCTTGGAGAGGTAATTTATGGTCTTGTATACATTTATTAGGAAATTAGAACAGCTGCACATAACCCACAGCCAAAGCAATCAATTCGAGAGTCTAAAAAGAGGGACTCTAGAAAGAAGGAAATAGTAAAGATAATGATAGAAATAAATATACAACAAAATAAGTAGAATATCCACATAAAATAAAGACATCAACAGAGTTGCTTAGAATGGTAATATTTTAACAAACCTCAATAAGATTGATCCAGAAAAAGAGAGATAAGACATAAATGAACAATCTACATGTATTAGTTTTCCCATGGATAGGACACGATAGTCAACACCTCATACTTGTTTTGCTTTTTTTTTTTTTTTTTAACTTTGTTTTTGGTACTGGGGATCGAACTCAGGACCTTGTGCTTGGGAGACAGGTGCCAGAATCACAGACCTAAATGTCTGCTCCATACTTAAAACTTAAGGGTGGGAACATTTAATTTGACTCATGGTTCCAGGGGACTCATTCTTGGTCGGCTGGCTTCAAGTCAGAAGCATCATGTTGGCAGGGCATAACAAACCAGAGGTGCTTAGTTCATGGCAGCCATCAGTCCTGGCATGAGAAGAGTGCCAGAGTAGGGCTAATGACCCAAAACAGATTCCAGTGCACACTTCCATGACCTACTCACACCCAGAAGTCTGTCTTGTTCAGTCCCCTGGGTGGTTCCCAAGCCAGTCAAGCTTACCCACCCCAATACAGTGTCCACAGATAGACTTGAGATGCTTTACCATACATGAGCAGTGTGATGGCATGTGCCAAACTGCCTGGAGAATACTTCTTGTGTCCTACTTAGACTCCAGCAGCTCACAACACAGTCTGTCATGAGGCAGGCTCTCAATAGATGGGCTGACTTGCAGAGGGGAGTTAAAGCTCTGGAGAAGTTCTCCCTATTCTCATTACTCCTTTCGGTCAATTTTGTGAAATGGAATTCAACCTGTGGCATTTGCTGCCATGTAACTAATGGAGCCAGGGGAGATGGGTTAGAAAAAGTGAGGTCAGAAATCAAAGAGAGAAATGACGAGCAGGGCCTGAAAATGAGAGGTGACCTGATGAAGATGATGAGGAAGGGAATCTGCTGAGGGGAACAACAGTCAGCAAAAGTGCAGATGGTGGTACTGACGATGACAGTGACCAGTTCTGGCAGTAGAGGAGCGTGGAACATGTGTGGAAGGGAGAGGCACGCTGGAAAGCAGAAAGGAAAGTTAGACTTGAGACACTGCGAAGGGAGATGCATGCTGTGCCAAGGGTAGACTTCATTCCAGGTATGCTGAGGAGGCGTCCTTGAATTTTGGTGTGCTATATGAAACGGGCACATCCTAGTGAAAGGAAAGTGCATAGGAATCAACTAGGGAGATTCAGAACTCCCCAGGGAAGAAGATCTTTTGGGAGTCCTGGCCTCCTGATGTGCTCTGGTTTTACCCACCATCTAAATCTTCATTTAAAAAAATATTTTCACTAGGTGTGGTGGCTCATGCCTGTCATCCCAGCACTTGGGAGGCAGAGGCAGGAGGATTGTTCAGTTCAAGGCTTGTCTGGGCTACATAGTGAGCTCAGGGCCAGCCAGAACTACAAAGTGAGACCCAGTCTCAAAAAAAATCTTTTTTCTTTCTTTCCCAATATTCTCTGCTGTGTGGTAAAAGAGGGGCGTGTGTGTATGTGTGTGTGTGTGTGTGTGTGTGTGTGTGTGTGTGTGTAAGTGTTGGGAGCCTTTAATAACAGAACAGTAACTCAACACCAATTCACTCCATGGCTAGGTTTATTAGCATCCATCCATTCTTTAAACAAAAGTCAGGTGGAAGAATGTTTATCTAACTTGGCTAATTAGGAACCATCTTTCCCTGCTTGGATAGAAAGCAAGAACACAGCATATCTGGTATTCTCCAGCCTCCTGCACCATGGAGTTGGTTGGCCTTGGCTTCTTAGAAAAGCTTCAAAGGCTGCAGCTGCTGTGTGTAATTTCCCCATCCCTCTGCCTCTGCCTTAGAGGATTCAGAGACCTTCAGCCCTGATCAGTCTTAATAAAACATGCTACAGAAAGTCAATACCCTGTTGAGTGAAGCCTGCGTGCTTCCTTCTGTTAAAATTAAAACAACTTCTGTTAAAAAAATAACTAATTTATAGAAAAATACAGGGACTGGTTGGTGAGTCAGTGCTGCTGTCCTAACTGACCCACCCCTTCTACGCACATCCTAGACCCCGCTGGCCTTTGTATGACACCTGGAACCTTTCTCCTGACACCTTACTCTTCCCTTGACTTGTACTTCCATCCTTGGTTAGTAATGTCAGGGATAAATTACCTGACTTTCAAACATTTATGGGGCACTTACTGTGGCCCAGAGCATGGTAATCCAGGAGCCTGTGACAAGTGCTCTAATGGAGGTGGACTATATCCGTTAAAAGGTCACTGACAGGGCCAGAGATTTAGCTCAGTGGTTCTGGCGCCTGCCTCACAAGTGCAAGGTCCTGAGTTCGATCCTGGTGACCACATAGAATGCTGGGCGTGGTGACTCACGCCCACCAGCAATCAATACTGCATACCACAGTGCCGGGTGTGGTGGCTCATGCCTGTAATCCCAGCACTCGGGAGGCAGAGACAGGAGGATTGCTGAGTTCACGGCGGCTTGCCTGGGCTACATAGTGAGCTCAGGGCCAGCCTGAACTACAAAGCGAGACCCTGTCTCAAAAAAAAAAAAAAAAAAAAAAAAAAAAAAAAAAAAAAAAGGCCACTGACAAGGCAGTGTGTGAGCCGAGTTTTGAAGGAGTAGTCATAGCTTATCTGCTGAGTGAGGTAGGGGAAAGTATCTAGGCAGAGTGTTTAAGGACAGTATGATAAAAGGCAGAGGCACAAGGATCCTGTGCCATCAGGTAACTTCTAGGACCCCTTCGGTTTGCAATAAAAAAAAAGAGCTGTTCACAGCCAAGGGTCCACCTGGACAGTCTGCTCACTGCCTGGACTGGCTCGGCTGTAACAACACAAAGAACTTTGGTGGGAGGATTGATTCGTGGAATCTGCTGATGGGAAGCATCACTGTTGCCAGAATTATCAACAGTCTTTCCATCAACATCACCATTACCACACCTCTATCTCTTCCAAGATTATTCTGTGACGAGGCATTTCCTCCCTTTCCCTGTATTTCTGACAAGGCTCATAAAAAATAAAAATAGTAGGTCTATCCTCCCAGAATTGTGAGTAGGTGGATTTTGTCTTTGTCCCTGAATCCTCGCTCCTCCTCCCTGAGGGAGAAGTGTCCCCTGGTGTAAGGTGGGGCTGTGTAGCTTGGTCTCACTGCCTTATGCTCTTTTCCTAATCAGGTTGATTATGACTATAGGCTACTTTCTTCCTCCTAAGTGTTAGTCTCACTTGGTCCACCAGGGAATTTGGTTACGTGACAATTTACTCACAAGTTTCAAGTAGTTTTTTCCAGCCAATCACCAGGGTGGAGGGAGAGCACCATTTTGTCACCCATTTTGTCACCTATCAGTTTCATGTCTATTTCTTGATTGCTTCAGAAACTAGAGGAGTGTACTCAGTAATAACTGGCATAAAATACTGCATAGAATTATTGCAAATCCTTGAGGGCTTACACCATTGTGTTTATTGCTCTGTGTCACCTGGTGTAGCCCAGGTGGCTCTGCTGATGTTGGTGCGGGGATCGCTCATCTGTCTGAAAGCCAGTGGAGTGCTGGGCCATTTAGAATGACCTTGGTTGTCCTTCACGTTGCCCTCATCTTCCGTAGTCAAGCCCAGATGTGTTCTTATGATCATGGCCCAGGAACAAGAGGGAAAGCTGATGTAAGTGAGGCCTTCAGAGACCTGGGTTTGGAACGGCCACATCATCACTTCTGCTGTGTTTTATTGAGCACAGAAAGTTACAAGGGCTTCCAAATTCAAGGGGGAGACAGACTCATTCTTTTTAGGGAGAGAGACTTTACAGGGCCTGGACCCAAGAGGGGTAACAAACTGGGCATAGTTGTTGCTATGGTTTATATCTAGATGTCCATCCAAAGCCTCAAGTAGTCATATACAGGGCTTTGGGGAGGTGATTGGATCACCGAGGTGCTGCGCTCATCGATGGGCTCCTCACCAATGAGTTTATAGCAGCGAAATGTGCTGCTAGTAGGTTGGGCTTGGTTGGGAGAGATGGATCTCTAGGAACAGGGCTTGGGAGGGGACATATCCCTCCCTGGCTCCTCCCCCTGTTCTTTGATACCTGACTGCCACAAGGTAATCGGGTTTCCTCCATGCAGGCCCTTCCACCACGAAGCCAACCATATATAGCAGGAATAACACTTCTGAAATGTGAGCCAAAAGAAACCTCTCCTTTCAGTTGTGGGTGTTGGCTGTTTTGCCCCAGGAATGAGGAAAGTGACAAGGATAACTGCCATCTCAGAATTGCAGTCACTTTCACACCACTGTGAACATGGCATTGCCGTGAGCATGGTCAGCATCCCCACTACCAGCGTAGACCCTTTGTCACTGGATGTTCATGGCACGAAACGCCTAGGTCTTCTTCGGTGGATGGGAATGTGACTCCCATACTCTAAACCCATAACCTAGTTGCTTTCTTGTGAGAGGAAAGCACAGCATCGCTTTCTTTTTTTTCAGGAAGACACTGAAATGAGAGAGGTCAGCAGGCCTCACGGTTGTCTATGGGGCAGTCCACTCCGGTCCCTCATCCTGTTACCACATGACACATGTGTGCCTTCCCAGATGAGCAAATGGTGGGTTTGTCTTGTGCTTCCTCCTCAGCTACAAAAACTAAAGACGTTCTAAGGCAGAGTTTCCCTCAGGATCAGGGCTGCTCAGCTCCCTTGAATTGGGAGGCTGCCTGCCTCACCCCTAATGCTTAATTAAAATGAAGATGAAGTGCTCTCCATGACGGGTCACGCTCGGTGGTAGTCACTGTGCCAAGGACCCGGCGGGGCCCTCTGATGTTCAGAATTCTTCTCCAGCTTCTGCTCAGGCAGCAGCTTCCTCTGGGAGCCTCATTATAATTCCTTTGGTAATTAAAACAACAGATGTTATAATTAAAAGGCTCCTCATTAAATCACAAATAACTGAAGCTTGAGGTGGGGCCTCACTGCACAGTGTCATCAAGTCACCTTTAGAGGGAATAAAAAAAGCAGGTGAGAGGGAGGGTCCCAGCCCAGCTCAGCGCCGTGGAAGGCAGCCAGGCCAGGAGTATTCATGAGGCACCAACAGATGCATCGGGAGAACCCTCTCAGGGTCTTGGACGCCCGTGAGCAAATGTGGCAGAGAGGACAGTGACGCCTCAGAGGCCCCCTGGGGGTCAAGATGCAGGACAAAGCCTGGTGGGAGTGCTTTGCTTTGCCCATTCTTCCATCCTTGGGGTCCAGGTTTACAGGAAACTCTGAAGACACCGGAGGCATTGGGAACCCAGCTTGGGGGAGGGGGAAGCATCAGAGGAGGGTTCAGGTCACTTGGCTTTCATTCTGGCTGGAACACTCACTGCCTTACCAGCTTTGAGCTTTGATGAGCCCCATCTCCCCCTCCACGCTGGTCATGCTGCTGGACTGGAGAGCACTACCCAGAGCCCGGGGCAGTAAGGACAGGTATTGATTTAAAGAGCCCGGCCCCAGCTCTTTGCTGTGGAAGAGGAGAGGGAAAGGGTTTGTCAGCTGGTCTAGTGGGTTAGGTCCCTCTTTCCTCTTTCTAGACTTGCCTTTAGGCAACCCTCATTCTCTCAGCCTGTTTCCTTAACCTTAAACTGAGGCCACTGAGGTCCCTGCCTTGATTATTAAATGATAGAATAGTGGAGGTAGAAACCCTGCAGTGTTTGCCACATGGCAAGAATATTCTAGAACTTTACCTACATTGATACATGAGAATGAGTAGATCAGCCAGATACTGCCTAGAGTTGATGGGTAGAATTATGGGTGGTAAATTCAGGGACAGACCATGGCAGGGTGGTGGGGTACTGCAGGAGAGCCTTCCCATGTTCTCATTCTGTCTAGCACTATCTTGAACCTTCTTTTCCATTTCTGTGGCTCTCCTCAAGGCTGCGCAAAGACACGTACCTCAGGAAAGCAGGTGCAGAGGGAAGCAATGCTCCTCTTCCAGGTGGCCTGAGCCTGGCTAGTCTGATCATCTCCCTAGCTCAGAGTGGCACCAGGTCAGGACAACAGGAGGGGCCACACCCTCAGAAATTAGAGCAAGAGAGAACAAGAATATATCAGAGCTGTCTTATCTTGAGAGCTCACTACTCTGTTCCCAGTCTACTTCTATAACCCACAGCTAGAAAACACTCAGCAAATTTTGGATGGCTAGGTGGATCATTGGACTGTATGATGGACGGATGCATGGATAAGTAGATGGATAGATGATAGATAGGTAGCTGGATAGACAGGTGGATGGTAGAGGAATGGGTGAGAAGTAGGTTGAATGAGTACTCAGAGCAATAAGTGGCTACCATTTATTCAGTATCTACTATGAATGGATACTCCATGCTTCTAACTTGCAATGCAACCTGCAAGGTGAGCTTCATTATTCTCAGTCTGCAGACAGAAAAGTACAGTTCAGTGACTTGCCTAGGTGCATAGCACCAGCATTTGCACCCTGGTGAGAACAGTTTCAAAGTCATCTTCCTCCTACACTGCCACTCAGCTCTGAGGGGCCAGAGTTAAGACAGATATACTGGCTTTGTGCAGATGAATTCTGGCCCTCCCTATGTCTCCTCATCATACAACCACACGCGCTCCATTGTAGGCCATGTGTCGAATACCAGGGCCACAGAGGTGGCTGCAACCATGGTCTCTGCCCAGGAAGTGTGTGATCTGGTGTCCAGAGATGCTGGCCATGCATAAAGTATTGCCTTGGGGGGTGCACAGGGGCCAGGGGAGTGCCAAGCAGAGGCAGAGATTCTGCCTGGCATTTCCGCAAGACTTTAATATTTGAACTGGATTTTTAAGGCAAAATAAGAGTCAATAAAGGAAAGAAGGGCCTTCTAGGCAGAAGGAAAAGCATTTGCAGAGTGAAGGAGGGATGATGATAATTTAAAGTGCAGGTGGTGGCTGCAGCGAGAGAGGAAGTGTGGCAGAGACGGGGTATGAAGGAAGGGGAGTCCGAGGCCAAGGGAAGAAGGACTTAGGATGTCAGTCCGTGAATTCAGGAGCCATCTAAGATTTAGAGCAAGAGACTGTAGTGCTCAAATACACAGTAAAAACGTTCAGTCAGCATTGGAGGGATGAAGACGCTCAGGGAGGGGGAGCCCTGATGCATACGTCTGAATGATTCTAGTTACTCTCAAAGATCCTAAAATTATAGCCACATGGGATGAAATGACTCCGAGAGACCATCTCGAGTTTTGCCACCTGTGGAATGACAAACTCGGGGCTCAGACAGGGTAGCAACCAGCTCCTGGTCACACAACAAGGCGGTAGCTGACCAGGACTAGATGCAGCAGCTCCACGGAGCCGATTGTTCTTTCCTCATTCTTGGATGTTGAGCAGAAACCAAGCTCGTGGTTTCATGAGTTGCAGAATCCCAGCATGTCTGGGAAGTTTTGTAAAATGATGCTCATAATAAATTTTTTCCCTTGAGGACCATGAAATACAACAGGTGGGGGAGTGCTTGACAGGGGCTCTGATTAATGCCGAATATAGACGTTTTTGACAATAAAAGCTGCTGGCACTACTGAGAAATGAGTGATGTGAATACAACAGCTTTGGGCTGGGCAGACAGAGAAGGGGGACTCGGGGTGTCTGAGTCAAAGGCCTGCCTGAGCAGGGAAGAAACTCAGGGCTGCTGGGCTCATGCACCCCTCGGAAGGAGGAAGCCTGCCCACAGCACACCCAGTGCCACACCCTGCTGCCCTCTTCCTGGAGAATTCGTTGTCCTCCTGTAGACCAAGCAGAAGGACTGTGTGTTACAGAATGTGATCAAGACATGTTTTTCTATAGAAATTTGTTTCTAAAAAGAAGAGCATAGTAACTTCTTAAATTATCTTATAGGTTTTTAATTTTATTTTTTAGACTGATTTCAGCACTGTCCCGCTTAAAAAACAATGAGCTTAGTAACATAACCATCTGTAGACCCAGGATTGTATAAAAGATTTAAAGCCCAAACCCTAAACGCCTTCCTCCATGAGCCTGCTCCAGCCCCCCCCCCCCACATTGGCCTGGACTATCTCATCTCTCCCAAATCCTTCTTCGATTGCATCAGTTGGCACTGCTGTCCCCAGACTGAGTCACACAGCCACCGCAGGCTCTCCCAAAGGATGAGGAACAGTCCTTTCCATTCCTAGATTTCTTCTTTGCAACAGATTCCTTTCCCACTGGCCCCCAGTGGCTGTGAAATACAAACAACCCCGCAACCACAGGCTTAGAGGTCCCTTGGAGGTGTGGCTTGGGGTCTGGGTAAGCAGGGGCTCTTCTGACCCCTTCCATAGGGGAAGTCAATCATGCACCTGAATTTCTTTTCAAAGGGGCACAGAGTCTCTCTGCGTTTGCTCAAGACTTGAACCCCTTTGTGCAAGTGGTGCTTCCTCAGTGCACATCTGTGCTGCAAGAAGGGAGACCCTGAGGCAGCTTCCTTCAAGGTCTGCTGCACATAGAAGCTCAGAAGAAACTAGGCTCTGAATACTCAGAGCAGTGTCTGGACTCTTTTCTAGGGTCCTCAGTTTCTCTGTACAATAAAGAATTGATGTGCATCACATTCAGGGTTGGCTGCAGTAACAATGCTTATGAGATTCATCCCCCAAACTGATCTAGCAGTGACACCTACCAGGATTCTGATGGGGCCTGATCTGGATACTGATTGGTTTGCTTCCTGAGGAGCCTCTTTCTGATTTGCTGACAGTTAACTTCTTTCTCTAGCCTCTCAAATGATGGACAGAGATCAGCTCTTTCATGCCTTATCATAGGAAGGACTAATCCCATTCATGAGGGCTCTGTTCTTATGATCTAATTATATCCCATAAGCTCACTTCTTAATGCCATCAGGTTAGAGATTAGGGTTTAAGCATGTAAATTTTACAGGGACACAATTTGTCAGACCATGGGCTCGGGGCCCCGTGAGCCTGCAGATACGTGGCCTGAACGCTAGTCTGGAAAGGTGCATACAGGGACCTGGGTTTGTCCTCACTTGACAGCCAGTTTGAGCAGCCTGCGTCCAGGGGAAGGAAGGTGTGGGGAGAACCAGGAACCCAGGGACCTTGGCTCAGACATAGTATTGATAAGCTCTTGAGCCCCACACAAGCCACCTCCCCCTCTCTGGGTCTCAGTTGCTTTATCAACAAAGTAGAAGTAATGCCTTTCAGGCTGCTATGAGCATAAAATGACATTCTATATGCATGGATGAGCACCACTTTTTTTTTTTTTTTTGAGACAGGGTCTCGCTGGCCAGTTCAGGATGGCTCTGAGCTCACTATGTAGCCTAGGCAAGCTTCGAACTCAGCAATCCTCCTGTCTCTACCTCCCAAGTTCTGGGATTACAGGCATGAGCCACCACCCCCGGCACTGTGGTATGTGGTATTGATGGCTGGTGGGCGTGAGTCTCCACGCCCAGCATTGTATGTGGTTACCGGGGATTGAACACAGGACCTTGCGCTTGCGAGGCAGGCGCCGGAACCACTGAGCTAACCCTCCGGCCCTGTTGTTTTTATTATCATTAGTATTGTAATTATTCAAGTAATATATGAATATGTTATTACTCTAAGTATTTGAACAGTGACACAGAAGTGTAGGTAGAATTTTACCACCTCCTCCCTGCCCCAGATTCCAGGTGTCTCATCAGAAGTAATACCATTAAGATTTATTCATCTATTTTTTGCACTTAGATGCATTTCTTGAAATAAAGAGCCTTATTTTGCTGTTTGTTTGTACATAAAGAGACTGTATTAATTGAGCCTTGCTTTCAGGGTCTCACAAAGTCACCCTCTGGGTGCCCACCAGCATGTTTTTGCATCTGATAGTTTGAATGGAGAACAATACATGCTCATTTCCAAGCTCCTTCAAGCTGTCAGCAGGGTGTATTTCCATGCAACCACATGGCTGTGGACTCTAGCTTTTTACTGGCTATTGGCTGAAGACTGACCTCAGAGCTAGAGGCCAGTCAAGTTTCTGGCCAGGGGCCCTTTTTCTCTCTCTCTCTCTCTCCAAGGAGTTAACACACACTGTGTTTTTCAATACCAGAAGGAAATTCTCCAATCTATTATGAAGAATCATGAGGTAATTAGAGTCATGAGGTGAAGTAGTCTCGTGAGTGACATCATATCAGCTTTGCAAAATTACCTTGGTTGAAGCCAGCCAAAGGTCCTACTCATACTCAAGGGGAAGAGGTCACTGTAGAGTGTATGAATCACAGTGTTCTAATATCCTTCTTTTCCCAGCCTTCCTATTGGCTCCATAGTCTTGTACTCACCCCATATGACTTGGTTATATCTTTGTAAGAAGTTTTTGTGTTGAACTGACTTCAAATGACCTAGTCTGAACATACGATCTTTGTTTGTGTCCAAATCATCACAAAAACCAGTTGCAAAGGGACATCTTTGTGAACTAAGTATGTGAAGGGTGAAATTAAATGGGGAGAATCAAGGTGAAGGGAACAAGGAGGGGGTTGTGAATTCTTTCCCAGCCCAGCTAGCCCACAGAGAGTTCACCTTCATTAGTATGTGATAAAGGAAAACACCTCTTCTTCTTACCCTTGGGTCTGTGAAGATAGCCTGTCTTAATTCCCTAGACCTCCACTTTTTCCTCCCACTAGAAGATTGTCCTATTTGATCAGTACGTTTGGAATGAAGACTTGACAACCTAACTTCATCTCTCTACTTCTCAGAGCTTTACCTGCTACAGACAGCTTGTGTTCTGGGATACTGCTTCACACTATGATTTTTTTTTAATGGGAAATTTCCAAAAACAGACAGAGGCACTGTCCAGTTCTGCCTGTGGCTATTTCTAGTTCTGGGCTTCAGAATATGGGAGCCTATGGCTACAGCAAATTGGAGCCTTATCCCCCAAGCCAGATTTCAAATGTATTGCAGGTTATATTTTGATCTTCATCTGACTATCAGCTTATGTTATGGTTTAAATATAAAATATCCTCCCAAAGTCTGGCATGTTTGGAAGGTGATTAAATTATGGGGTTAGAACACCCACCTGGAGATGGATCCATTGATAAGTTCATAGCTAAATATACTACTATGAGGTAGGCCCCTTCACACACCAGGAGTATGACTTTGGAAGGTATATCTCCTTCTCTAGTTCCTTCCTTTTCTCTTCCTTTGCTTTTTTGTTGCCATAAGGTGGACAGCTATCCTTTGATTCCTTTACACCATTCTATTTCTGCCTGGGAGCCAGACAACTGTAGACTGAACTTCTAAAACTGTGAGTTAAACAAACCTCTCCCCCTCTTCTGTGGGTGGGTGTTGGGGAAAGTTGACTAATACAGGAAGTTGGTACTAAAAGTGTAAGACTATTGCGCTGACTATACCTCGTTATCTGGTTTAGAAGCCTTGGGGACTGGTTTCCAGAAGGACTTTAAAATAGCTTGGAGATGCTAGTTGGAAAAGTCCTAGAATATATGCAGTTTGATAGTCTGCTGGTCAAATCTCAGAAGAAGAGTACTGATAAGAATGTGGGCATTAATGATCAGGCTCAGGAAGTTTTCGGTAGGAATGAAGGTTGACTTGAACTTAAGGCCATGCAGGTTTCATCTTGGCAAAGAACTTGTCTACAATTTGGCCATGTACTAAGAGAGGGATCTCTACCCCCTTGTTCACAGACTAGTACTTATTGGTGGCCAGGCTGTGTAACAGGAGGTGAGTGAGTAAAACCTCATCTCTTTTTACAGTGGTTCCTTAAGTCTCACATTGCTGACTGAGATTTACCCCCTATCAGATCAGTGGCAGCATTAGATTCCCACTTGAGTGTGAACTGCACATACAAGGGCTCTATGGTGCATAGTCCTTTTAAGAATCTAAGCTCATTATCTGAGGTGAAGCTTAGGTAGTAATGCTAGTATCTGAGAGCAACTACAAATACAGATTGTCATAGCAGAGAGGTTTAACTGCACAGAGATTATGATAAATCAATTATTGTAGATTCAAGTCAAAACTCTATTAATGAGAGTCAAGTAAAAAATTAGGCTGTATCAGTGGCAGGTTTTATAGTGGGAAGTAAGTTCACTTATACAACTGCATCTGGGGCAGGATTTAAGTCAGAGTCTGACACTTATTTTAGTCATGTTTGGCCTGTCCATTATTTTATTTATGATGTCCATCTGCACCTCTTTATCACTGTACAGATTTGTCTCAGTCACAGTTTTGGTAAGCTCACAAGCTAAATGTTTCCCAAATAAGTAGATAACAGACATCACTGGAGATCTTTGAAAAGGCAGAAAGACCTAATTTTGAGAGAGAGAGAGAGAGAGAGAGAGAGAGAGAGAGAGAGAGAGAGAGAGAGAGAGAGAGAGAGAGAGAACTCTAAAATTACCAACAAAGAGGAAAGTGCACTTTGAGTCCTACTTAAATTATGAGTTCATTGAAACAGGTGATCTGCATTTTCTAAGTACATTTTGTGAAATATCTGGTGACAAGTTATCCAAAGAAGACATAAAAGCTTCAAAATACTCTATTAAAAGACAAGCCTTTGGTGTTTTCAAAGGAAAGACATCAACACAAAGAACAGAAACAACTATTTTAAAATATTTTTATTCTTTTTCCTAATACCAGGGATCAAACTCAGGACCTTGTGCTTGTTAGGCAGGTGCAGTGCCAGTGAGCTAAATCCCTGGCCCCCAGAAGCAATTATTGAAGGTCACTACTTCGTCAAATGTATTTGCACTGAGAGCATCATTCTGAATAGCTAACTGCATTTGCTAAACCTAAGAAAGCCTTTGCTACCAGTGAAGAGTTGACCTTCCTGCTGAGGACATTTGTCACGATCTTTCAGGATAGGGTGTAGTTTAAAAGGTGCCGTACATTCCTCTTTCAGCTAGCACCATAACTAGATAAATTAATGAAACAGGAGACAATATCGAGGCACACTGTTAGTGAGAATCAATGAGTAGTTGTGGTAAGCAATCTAGGGAGGTGAGTCTATTGATGTGGAGAAGGCAGCAATGCCTGGTTTCATACAACATATTTTCAGGAGGATTTACAAGAGAATATTTGTTGCCAATCAATGCCACAGCTGCAGAACTATCCAAGTCTTTGAATGACCACATATCAGGAAAATGGAATTAACTATTTTATGTTAGAATATGTATAGATGGAGTGGGTGTTGTTACTGGATGTGTTTCTGGTTTTCTAACTCAGGTGAAAGAGATCACTTCTGACTTGATTTAAAAAAGGCAAAAAAAAAAAAAAACTCCCCCTCAGAAACAAACAAATCTTACACATATAGGGAGGATAGAGATGTTGAGGAGAGGGCAGGGGAATGGGAGAAAATAAGAATCCATATATATCATGTATAGGTAAAAATTCTCAATGGTGATGGTGATTATAATGTATACCTAAAACGTACTGATTAACTCAAGAAAGAAAAAAGAGATCACTTCTGAATGTGTGTGTACACAAGGCATTATCTGCAGAGAAATGTTGACTAGCTGAAAAATATCACCTGTACTTAATAATGTTTTGTATGATGTGACTAAAATTATTCAACCACAGCAAAATACATATCTTTCACTCATACCTGTTCATAGATACAGAGCATACAGATGTCATACAGAGAAGTGAGATGGCTTTCTAAAGGAAAGTCAATGGGAAGATTGGTCAGAGTTTTTGAGTTATGAGAACTGTTCCAGATATCTCTTTTAGAAAAACAGTCACAAGTGGTGGCACACTTCAGTGACACAGAATGGGTCACAAAACTTGCTTACTCTTGTTCAGTGAACTCAATCTATCACTTCAAAGGATAGTGACAACTGTGTTCAAGTTAGCAGACAAAGTGGGTGGATTCAAAGCCAAGATGACATTATGGGAGTGATGAGTGGAATTTTCAACAAGTTTTTACACATTTTAAAATCTTAGCACAGGTTTTGAAAAAGACTGAACTAGGTCTTTCTTTCAATTGCTGCAAGATTATCTATTTTAGCTTTCAGAAGAATTTGAACATTAGTTTCCAATCACGAAGTCTCACAAACTGGAAATGAATGGATCTATGACCCACTTGTGAATAGGCCAGATGAACCAATTCTGTTTGTTCTAGAAGAGGATCAACTGCTTGGGATCAGAAATTATATTGACCTTAAAAGTACGTTTGAAATAATTCCAAATTTCCATGTGCTTTGGATTAAAATCACAGTGGAAAATCCTTATATTTCCTCAAAAGCATGAAAAAGCCTGCTCCCATTTCAAATATGCTACTCTTCTGAGAACAAGCTCTTCTGCAGTGACAGTAACCAAAATGAGATTACAAAGTAGACTTGATAAGTAACACATTTTTGTGCCACTTTTCCCTTCATCCACAGATAGGGCCATCTAATTGCGATAAAACAAGCCGGTCACTTATTCTGCATTACAATGAGTTGTGTGATTATTTAATTATACATTTCAATGTAATAATAACAGAAATAATAATAACACAATAAATGCAATATGTTTGAATCATCCTGAAACTCCCTCCACATACCTTTTCTCCCAAAACTATGGAAAAATTGTCCTCCACAAAACTGGCCGCTGGTGCCAAAAATATTGAGGACCACTGTTCTAAGATTTTGTGTGAGGTTGAATTTAAAGGGGGTGGACTAATCAATCTGGTGGATAATATTTCAAAGCAGCCCAGTATTTAGGTTGTGGTATAGGTACTGCTGGCTGGTTTTAATGAAATTTATAGTGAGTATTAGGTGCAAAATGCAGAGTAGATGATTCTTGGATAGAAAGATGATCATGTAAAATTGGGGCCAAAAGGATGGCTTCTGAAGAGATTAGTGTCACTATGAGGAAAACAATTACATTGTTCAGGTGCAAGAAGAAAAATATCTTGAGGGGAATCTCAAGGACCTACCCCTCCTAGGCTTGAGGGTACACAATTATAAACTTTTCACTGGAGAAGAGAGTCCATGGGATGCCCTCAAGAAGGGCCTCATAGAGAATTGGTTTCCCAGGATTCATTTCACTCTGCTCAGAGGCTGCTTCCACTGCAATGCCACCCACATCCAGATCCTCTTCCTGGAGATACTTGATGCCACAAAAGTCTTTGATTTTTCAGGTGCAGTGCAAGCTACAATGTGTTTCTTTAACAGTATCATTCCTTAGTCTTATCTGATAGGATGTAGACTTCCTGAGGCTCCTTATCATGATGGTGGGGAAGGCTGCTTCCTGTAGAGGGAGGATTCTCTTCTCCTAAGTGTCCCTTCACTAACCTCCCATCCTGTGACCTCTCCTAAGCACTCTTGCCAGGCTTCTCTGAGGGCATATTTCTCTGAGGACATTTGGAAGGCATGGTCCTCTTGCATGAAAATCATGTTCCTGCCGCTCGCTGTGGCATGGGGTTTCTTTAGTGCTTTGCCGGGACAGCATGACATGGATGTGCAGAACAAATCAAGGTATTGCTCTTTGTGAGTGTCCAGACCTGTGTACCTCCTCGACTCTTGGCATGGTAGTAGAACCTTGAACCAGTTATAGAACACTGGAAGGCAAAGCCACAGGGAACCTGTTGCAAAGAGGGAAAGCCTGAACCCTGTTCATTTCATCAGTGAGAACCTGTCCAGCAGCAGAGGTGAGGGAGCAGCTCTCTGGAAGTGAAGAAGAGACCTTGGGGATGTCCCAGAGAACCATGGCCAGAGGCAAGTCTTACCAAGGATGCTGTGTCCTGAGAGTTTTTATAGTGTGATCTTAATACCAAAAGAAACATGTCACTTCCTGTTTGAGGTGTGACTTTTGCTCGTCATGTATCTCTAAAGTAGAGGGGTTAACTCCTGGTGTGTGAGAATGAGGAGTCTGACAGACATCGGACAGGATCCTGACTCCATTAGCAGTGTGGTGAACAGAAATGAAGGCTTGAGAAGAGGACAATGAACCCCTACCTACCTCACCAATGGGAAGGACTGTGCCAAACCATCATATAGAATTGTGGCATGGTGTAGTTCAGGGCCTGAGCACAGATTGTGGATAGGTTCGGAACTCAGTTAGGGCTAAAGTTAGCCTTAGCCTTCAGCAGGCCAGGCCTTCCTCATGGATGGGAGAGTGGCTCTTTTTTTATTTTTTTTTTGAGACAGGGTCTTGCTTTGTAGTTGAGGTTGGCCCCGAGCTCACTATGTAGTCCAGGCAAGCCTCAAACTCAGCAATCCTCCTGCCTCTGCCTCCCGAGTGCTAGGATTATAGACATAAGCCACCATGCCAGGCAATGTGCTATGTGGTACTTCTTGCTGGTGAGCGTGAGTCACCACACCCCGTATGGTTGTATATGGTTATCAGGGATCAAACCAGGTACCTTGTACTTGCTAGGCAGGAGCTGTAACCACTGAGCTAAATCTCTGGCCTCAGAGTGGCTTTTTAAAAGGCCATCCTCAGGATCTGGTTTGCCTGGGATCAAGGATCATATTAGAGCAGACACCAGAGCCTACTTATAGCTGGCAGACTCGTTGTCTCTCCACTGCTTTAGGAAAATCAGTGATCCAATAGGAGAGGCACAAGGACTGACTATTACATGTCAGCCTACTGGTGTCACCTATGGGATGGGACTAAGGGAAAGGACAACTCTAAGAAGCTGAGCATTTAGAGACCAAATCTCTCATAGGCCAGCACTCTGGTTGCCACAGCCCTTTGTGCCTCCACATCTGCCAGTCCAGCCTTCCTTCACCTTGCCCTATCACACACCTTGTGAACCTAGATCGGTGCATGACGGTGACATCCAGCAAGTAGGGTAACGAGCTTTCCTTCTGGAGCAGTTCACAGTCTGGTTGGAGTTCCAGGGGATGTGGCCGTGACTTGTGCTCTAAGCTCCATCGCCAGGGGAGTCATCCTGGAGGAACCGGTGCTGCTTCAATGGGTAAGACTCTGCCAGGCAGTGAGGCCAGGACCCAATCTCATGAAGAGACATCCAAAAAACTGGCAAAATGATCCAAAGTCTTTTCTAGATGTTACTTTACTTCAGACACAATATTTTGATAGTTTCCACGTAAGATGAATCAGAAACATATGCATTAATTTCCCCTTAAAAATATACACTTGTTTTACTTGGCAAAGTGTAGACTGAGATTTGATGAATGTGAAGCAATAGAAGAATTGTATGGCATCCAAGACGGGGAGGTCCTGGAAGCTGGAGCATCTTGCAGCCTTTACCTGAAGCTTTTCTCCAAATCACACATGGCAGAGACCTGAGACAGTATCCCCTCCAAAACCCAGACACTCTTGCTGAGGACATCCTGACACCTCAGATTTCAAATCTGAAGTCAGATCTTCAGGCATGCCTTCTGCTGAGTACCCAGTTCCAAGTTGGGCACATCCTGGCTGAGATGTGTCTTGGAGAAGACAGAGGCTCTGCTCCTCTGAATTTGCTTGGTAATTTCTAATCTGTTCAACCTCCCTAGCGGCCCTCAACTACTTCTCATGTAAGTGGTGTTCATATCCCACTCTGAGAAAAGCTGTCTATGCTATTATCGATCTGGATACATGGAAATGAATACATGAACGAGCCATTTCTTCAGAATGCAAAAGCAATGAAAGTTTATTTATAAAATGGATCTGAGAATGAGGTTGGGAAGATGGCTCAGTAACCCAGTTGCCTACGGACCGGACACAGGCTCTCATGGTTCACAGCTAAAGTACTGTTCATCTGCCCTTGTTTTTGTAGGCTGGGGTCTGGAGGTAGTTTTCCTGATGGCCCTGGCTTGGGTCTCTTTCACCCACAGGCTTGGTTGGAAGCTGGAGGTCCAGTTTCTGATCAGCTCACCCACACAGCCTGCAAAGCGATGCTGAGTTATCTGCCTGGAGCCACATGTTGAAATCCTATTGTCCTTATTAGGAAGTAGGGTCTTTGGATGACCTCGTGATTGGAGTCTGTGTCCTTAAGAGGCCTGAGAGGAACCTTTTTCTTCTCTACTATGCAAGATTATAATGCAAATATGGCCTTTTAAGAACCGAGAAGCATGTGCTCTTCAGATACTGAATCTCCTGGCACTTTGATCATGGACTTCCAGCTTCCAGAATTGGAAAAATAAATTTCAATGGTTTATAAGCCACTTAATTTATGGTATTTTGTTATAATCGCATGAATGGGCTAAAACAACGCTGGATATCCTTAGGATATCCGTGGGGCTGTTACAGTGCCCTCAGGACATGGTGATCAGCTGTCCCAAAACAGAAGGACTCTGGAGAAAGGAAGATGGAAGTAGCGGTTTTTATGAAAATTCAGTTTGGAAGTCACACCATTGCTTCTGTCTTGCTCTATTGGTCAGCCAGGTTGGTTCTGATGTGCTGTGAGAGAGGGCCGTGTAGTCAGGTACTGAGAGTCATTGTAAGCCACACTGGAAGCTGGAGACTCTGCTTTAAATGCAGCTCACACCCATCCATCAGGCAAATAACCCAGACAATGTCTGTTATCCCCATTCAGGTCACCAGCAATGACTTTTTTGCACAAGGCATGCATACCACTGAGCCGGGCCTCCATTCTGGAGTCATCCCATGGCTTGTAGCATGTGGTGGTACAGTCATTAGTCTGAGCCTTGAGCTCTAGGGGAATGCCTGAATACATGGTGTTGGAATTAAGGATACTTGAATATTAAGGAGAAAGAAGGCAATGAGGTGTTGGAGCCAGGGGATGTGGGTCCTTGTCAGAAAACAAGTGGGCACCGTCTGTGGGCAGTGGGAGGGGATTTTCCATCAACCAGGGGCCCATGAGGACACGTGAGTGGGTGGCTGTGGATCTGGGTAGCTGGTGAGTCACTGTCACTGAACTCTGCTTCTCCACATGTCAAGGTGGCCTGGAGCGATGCTAGTGATCGATGAGTACTGATTACTAGTATCAGGATGTCATGGTAACTATATTAACCCACCTCACAGGTCAGGCCCTCTGCCATGTGCACTTCAGAAATTATCTTGCTCACTTCCCCAAGCACCCCTCAGGGTCTAATTCTCATTCTTATTGTCATCATTACTGATTGTCGTCTTTCAGGTCTGGAGGCACATGGGTTGGGAGATTTGATGAGGTGTAGGCAGAATGATGCAGTCTTACCTGGTTGCTTCTTTTCTCTGGGTGAATCTGAAAGCAAGGTCCTTAGCCAAGAGGGGACTGTTTTCAGGGCCTGATCACGTGTCCTGGGCCAAGACTGGGGCAGTAGAAGTCCTTCTGTCTGGGGTATTTTCTCTGTAGTAGGATACAGGGCAAGACTTAAGCTGGACTTCATAGAGACTATGTTGGAAAAGTCCTCCTGGGAGTGTTGAGCCTGCCCATGGAGTGCTCAGAATCATGCCTGGTCATGGTAAGTGGTACCTGAGGATACTCAGTGGTCACTGCTGGTGCTCCCTGGCTCCTCTTTGCTCACAAGAAGCAGCAGGTAGGGTTTATACAATGCACAGGACAGGGAGTGGCCAGTAGCTCTGGAGAAACAGCAGTTATGCTGGGGACTCAGTGATCAGAGTTAGTCTCAGAAGCACTTTGTTCTTGGCAGGTGAATATGGGCTAAGGGCTGGGTCTTCCCAAGTGGATGAGATGTAGTCAGCCTCTATCTGAGAGAAGCTCAAAGAGTGATTTGTGAAATATTAACAAGGAAGAGAGTCACAGTAGCCGGGAATAAAGATAGAAATGGAAGCATGTAAATGTGAGGTGTGCTAGGAGCCCAGGGCATGGATGAGCATGCTGTCCAGAGAATCAGTAAGTTTGCCCAGGAGGCGAGAACTGAGTTTCAAAGAGTAGGCCAGCTTTATTAGAGAACAAATAGCTTGAAGACTACAGTGCCTTAGTTTCACTGGCTATAAAATGGAAGAACAAGAGCATCCTGCTCATATTGCTAAGGTAGAGAGTGAAGAAACTCTTCAAGTACTAAGCATGGGGCGGACACAGAGTAAACACTCGGCAAACTAGGATCATTGATGCTGCTGTTATTACTATGAAGGTCCTAAATGTCAGCTTATAGGAGACTTTTTACAGGCTGAGGGAGACCCTCGAATAGGAGAACAGGGAGTAGGTGACACTTTGAAAGGAGGAAGATAGAGTGTGAGACATGAAGACAGGTTCCATGAGGCAGAATCATCTCAAGAGGGGCCCACACAGAGGAATGGCCAGAGAGAGTGGGGTCTCTCACAGGCCTGGAAGATGTGCAAACTGAGGGTGAGGGTGTGCAAGGAGAGAATGACCCGTGTTGGCAGGGAGGCAGGGAGTGAGCCCAAGTACCCCAAGTATGTGAATGTATGTGTGCAGGAGGGAGGGTTGGGGGTAAGTTTTCTTCCCGAGTCATGGCTGCTTCAGAGGGTCCCTTGTTCTATTTCTAAGCCCCTGGGGTCCAGGACCCAAGGGCTGGGTTAAGCCAGTCTTTTAAGCTGAGTTTTCTGTGCCTTACACAATAGCCACCACCCTCCTGCTGGTTTCATGAGAAGGGGCCTGAAGACCATCCAGGGAGATCTGCAGCTCCAGTGAGTGGAGGGGCAGGTATTAATTAAAGTGCAGCTTAGCTGTCAGTGGTGGGTAACAGCACCAGGACCAAGAATTGCTTAATAAGAAGGTTTGTTACACTGTTTGGCCTTGAGAAGGCAATATTGATCAGGAATCCCTGGTCTGGAACTAATAGAATATTCACCCCCAAATTGCGGTGCCTGATTACTTTTAAGGTCATCTTTTCCATTGTTACTTGGAAAATTGTGATGGGTTTGGAGCTTGGTGAGAGAGAAAGGAGGCAGCAGGGGGGGCAGAGAGAGGGAGGAGAAGAAAAAGAGAAAGAGAATGAGCAGGGAAGAGATGGTAGCTTCTTTTTTTTGCCTGAAAAATCAGATTCGATGAGCTAGATAAGGCCTTCATCTCGAAACAACTTTTTATCCCTTGGGGAGTAACTTCCTTGGTCTCCAAGTTTACCAGGAAGTGTGTGCAGTACTGCAATTTTAATGAAGGAAGCTTTCAGTATGTTAATCTTGGGAATAAACAAATATGAATTCATTCCTCTCTGTGCTGCCAGCTGCTGGGATGTAGCTGTGAGGTCCTAGGATAATGTGCTTGTAATGGTTTTTGGGGGATCCTGTGGCTCTGCAGGGAGTGAGAGAGTGAGGTGCTGGGAAGTCTGTCAAGGTGAGACAGAAGGAAATGGAGCTGGGGCCCTAGACTCTGTGGATCTCTGCGTTCTCAGTACAGACACATGGTAAGATCCCAGGGCCCTGAAGGCAGCGTCGCCCTTCCGTAGCTTGTGCATCTTTCTGACCTCACCTACCCATCTTCCCACCTCCAACGCAGTGCCATGGGCTGTGGACATGCACACGCACGTGCCCTTAGGACCAGGATTCAAGGCCGGCAGGGAGAATCAGAAAAACAATACAGAGCACGGCAACCCAGTAACCTGCACTGTGGAAGAAACCTGCCTAGTGCCCGGGGGAAGCTCCATCCCGTGTAAATGTGAGCTCCACAGAGGAGGCTGAGGTCAGCCAGCAGGAAAGGGTGGAGCAGATATCCAAGGAACCCGTGCGAGGTCAAGGGCATAAATGTCAGTCAGCTTTCTGTCTCTAACTACCCGAGAGGAAATAACTTAAAGGAGAAAAGCATTATTTTGGCTTTGCCTTTGGTCCCTCGGCTTCATTATTTTAGGTCTGTGGTGAGGCAGAACTGTCATGGCAGATGAGTGTGACAGAGGAAAGATATTTATCTCCTGGCAGCGAGGAAGCAGCGACAAAGGGGAAAAGGCGGAAGGGGAGGGGCCAAGGAGGACCAGAATAGCCCCCGATGTCACATCCCCATAATTTACTCCCTTCAACAAGGCTTCATCTCCTGTTTCTATCACCTTGCCTAATACCATCAAATTATGATCTCCTGAATGGACTAATCCATTTAATGAAGTTGGGGCCTTCGTGACCCACTCACTACTCAAAAGCCTATCAACCGACAACCAAGCCTTTAGTCCGTGAACTTGGGGGTGGGGGGTATTTCAAACCAAGATCATTACAAGAAGCTGTCGTGTTTCAGAGACGTGGAGTATTCGATGGAGTGCTGGTAGGCACCACCAGGCATGGAGCTGGGACTGGACTACACAAAGCCTCCAACTTTAGGCTGTAGCCTGCTTACTGGGGGGAGTCATGAGAGGTCCTGCAGCAGGGGACAGGCGGACGACACCACAAGAGGATGGACTTGGGGGTAGGGAGGGAGCTACCTGAGCCAGAGAGCCAGTGATGCCAACTCAGGGGCGAGCAGGTGAGGATCTGAAGCTGGGAAGTGACTCAGGTTGGAGCGAAGAAGCCTGTCCCTGTGGAACCGAGCGGCTGCGGTTGGGTGGGGGATGAAAGGGAAGGAGAAGCCAAGGGCGACGTCAATGCCTTGGGTCACGGGGCAGATGGTGCTGGGGCTGAAACGAGAACGCAGGGCCAGAGCAAGGCTGGGGGAGACAGAACATGAGTCTTGACTGTGCCATCTGAGGCTTCCCTGGGTGCCCAGGGAGGCTGAATTCACAGGTCTGGTACTCAGGCGCAGGCATGGCAGCCCCCGACCTGGGGACTGTGTAAGAACACGCCGCTCAGTGGCTCAGGGAAGGAGCAGATGAAACCAAAGAGAAACAGCTTCCGGTGACAGTGAAGCCGCCATCCAAATCCTGGGAGCGCGCACAATGAGAGACAACCTCCTATTTTCACAAAGTCTTGGTTCTACAGACTAACGGGTAAAGGGAGGCCTAGGTTTTAATAGTAATTTATCTCAATGTAGGCTTTCAAGCCTCAATTTATCATTGTCGCTGACAACTCTTGGATTAATCTGTTGCTCAGTGTCTTTCTTGCTGCTACGAATCCCAAAAGGATCAGAGGGAATTGATAACCATAAAGGACTGAATTTCAATTAATGCAAGCCCATGCTAATTTTCTGACACATAACCCAGAAACATTCTCGTTCACTGCAGTTTTGTCTTGGCTGACTCTCCAGGGAAACATGCCTGGAGATTTATTTATGTTTTCTGGCGTCAGGTCCATCGCAGAGGGCACGAGGTGGAGGTGGGTCGCGGAGGGAGCTGGTGAGTCCCTGCCTCCCCTCGGAGGTCATGTTTTGCTGGGATGTGGTGGAAAGCAGCTCCAGAATCTGCCGGAGTTTCTTGGGTGTTTTAACAATTCTCCTTCCAGGCGGTGAGGGGTGTAAAGAGGAAAGCAGTTGTACGGTGAAACTGATGCTGTCACCTGACTCCCTGGAGTGGGGACCTCAATGGTATGGTGAGGGTTATACTCCTCCTGGAGGCAGAGCCTGGAGCTTCCATTCTACATAAAGACATGGACTTCACCCTGACCCACAGGAAGATGGAGGTAAGCGGAAGGAAACGGGAAGCTTTTCTTACCCATCTCCCGCACCTACCTTGGGCTCTTCTGCCCACAATGAACATGCCCCACATCATGTCAGCCTGTCAGGCTCCCTGCACTTATCAGTACCAGCCTGACCTGCTTCTTGGAGGACTCTGTGGCCCTCTCACCTCAGCTCTGGTACAGTTCCAGGCTTACCCAAGACCCCGACGTGCCAGCTCCCTGGGTGCAGACAAGGCTGCTGAATGCAACCATGCAAGTCCTGATACCATAAAGGTGCCCTCTGGTGCCCATTTCTGCTCAACATTCTGGCATGTGCTGTGCAAGTGCTGGAGAAGGGATCTAGTTCGCTTTGCCCTAAAGCTCCTTGGCAAGTCCTAAACCCAAGAGGTTGTGTTTGCCTAGAGGGGTAGCCCTTCTAACTTGTCTCACCAGAAGGTCTTTTCATGTTGGCGGGCACAAAGGGACCCTGTGCCTGCCTGCCCTGGGCTGCCGAGCTTAGCACATTACTGTACCATGAGCTAGGGGTGATCTGGGTGTTGGAGCAGGGCCTCTCTGCCAAGCCCAGAGGCAGAACCTCGCAGACAAGCTCATTAGAATTCCCTGGTGTGGCTTGGCTGCCCTCTGCTCTCTGTGATTGGCAGGAGCAAAGCCCTGCTTAAACTGCCTCGGCCAGAATTTAGGGAAGAATCAGAAAGCAAACCCACTGTGGACCCTCTTTTGCCCTGCCTCTCTGGGGAGCCTCAGCCCCTCCCCAGCTCAGCATGGCCCTGCGGCTGCTCCAGACACCCACCCCCACAGTGCACATGGCTGGCGTCCATCCCCAGCCTCGAGGCCACTGCCTGCCCCTTTCCCTCTTGGTCTGTTGTCTCCTTTGTAGAAGAGTGACCCCTAACATGTGCCTCTCAGAAAATTAAAGGGGGTGTGTTCTGTGCCTGAGACCCAAGTTCTAAATGTGGATGAGTAACAGCACGGAAAGATCAGTGCCCTTGACAGAAAAGTTCAGTTTGCTCATGGAGGGCACAGCATGCTGTATGGGCAAAGAACAGGGCTAGTCAGGGCTCGGGAGGCACCAAGGGGAAGCACTGTATTACTGGGGTTTCTCTTGGAAGTGCACTGCAGGTCAGTTTAGCATTGGTTCACTTGAATAATTCAGTGGGTTCTGGGATCTCCCTGGGCCTGGGATGACCCAGGCAGGAAGATACTGTCTCAGTGTAGGAGAGTTAGATAAGGTAATAGCTGAGGGTCGTGAGACTCTTGGCTGTTTGATTTGTACATGAGAGCTTTCTGCCATCTCTAAGAAGTGGCTGGCCTGGAAGGGCAGTCTCTTCCTGGCTTTGTGGCATCTCCAACTGTCAGAGCGTTGATGATGTAGAAAAGAAGGAACTAAAGCTCGTAGAACTGGCCCTGTGATAAATGGACCTCAATAGACAAAGAATGTACGATTGAGTTATGAGATCAGGCTGCTATCGTCATCCCTGGTCCTGTTTGTCTACCTGGAAACACAGTGGCCTAACACGGCATTGGTTTCATCTGCATATGGGCAGGGCTCGGCAGGGACAGGTCATCTCTCTCCACTGTTTGTGGCGTGACCTGGGCTCCACGTGACGGGGCCTCCAGGATCTTGGTGCCTTCTCACTCAGACATTTGAAGCTTCTGCTGCTCTGCTAGGGGCCTCCCGAAGGCAGGAGGACTTCTTTTCTGAGGATCAGAACTCCATAGGGACAAAAGTAGAGCTTCCAGGGTTCTCTAGACCTAAACAGGAATAAGGCCACTTCTGCCACATGAGCCCAAACAAATGACAAGGGAAGCGAAGCTATAAGCTCTTAATAGGAGCTCAGGTTGGGGTGAGAACTGTAGTGGCCACCTGTACAAAGAACATCCCGGGGACACTGGCCATGGTGGGGACTATGGGCACTGGAGGAAGCCTGGTCCTATCTTTTTTTTTTTTTTTGCTTTTTGAGACAGGGTCTCGCTTTATAGTTCAGGCTGGCCCTGAGCTCACTATGGTGCCCAGGCAAGCCTGGTCCTATCTTAACATGGGCAGATACTGATTGGACAGATTCAGCAGACTCCAGATTAGGAAGTTGTTTCTGGGTTTTAAGCACCCAGTGACTAGTGCTGGGAGGGGTAGCTTGGTAGGGAAGCCGAGGAGGGTGTAGGATTTGGACTTGCACAGCCTGGCTCTCAGTTCTTGCTGCTTCTTACTGTTGTGTAACCTTGGGGTCAGACCCTCCCATGATTTCTTGTTCCATTGAGGGTAGACGCCTGGCTTGCTCCTCCTTTGCCTGTCCCTGCTCCCACTCTCCTCACTGCTCCAATCCAGCTGCTGTGGGCCTGGGCCATTTGTCACACAACCACCAGGCATTTGCCAGGTCCTTGGACCAGCTACAGCTTCTTCCTGGCACCTGCTTTTGCCACATGGCACCTTCCCCCACAAGGATTGCTTACCGGTTCCATTCTGGTCTTTGCTCAGACTTTCTCTCCTGGCACAGGCCTTCCTGGTCACCCCTGGCCCTCACAGCTTTCCCCTTGCCTTTTCTTAGGGCTGCTGGGCAGCCTGGATTTCCTGTCCATTCCCACGAGAAGTGAGATGTCATGGTTAATTTGGGGGCACTGAGACACAATAGACACAAGCTGTCAACCACAGTTTAAAGGAGGAGAGGTTTTCCGAAGTTGTAGTCTGTGGCTGGCTGGCTCCGGGGTGGAAGGTACCTGGTGGTCATGTAGAAAGTGATGGAAGAAATCTTTCCACATTATGGCATCTAGGAAGCAGAGAGAGAAGGGATGAAAAGCCACCCAGAAGCTTTAGGGGGGACATTGTAGATTTTAACTGTAGTGTGAGGGGAGATGCTAGCTGGATTTTGCTTGAGGAATCTTCGAGTCACCGGCACATAGTGGATGTCCCCAGCCAAACTCACACTGCGACTCAGCTACCACAGTGATGGTACTGGGAGGCTGGTACCTTCAGGAGCAGGTCACGAGGACTCCACTCGCGAGTAGATCAAGCTGTTAGTTACTAGGACAGTGGATCGCGCTGAAGGGAGTTGGGCTCCCTCAGAGCCCTCCCACTCTCACCGTGCGATGTCTGCTGCTGTGTTATGGTACAGCAGCGAAAACTGTAAGACAAAGTCTGCTTTTCTTCACCAATTACCTAGTGAACGATGCCCTGTCATAGCAACACAAAGTGGACTAAGGGGAGTATAAGTGCATTGAATGCATCAAAAAGTTAGCTCAGTTTCACATTTCTTTCCTGTAGAATGGAGACCTTGATTCCTATGGCATCAGGTTATTGGGAGGAGTAGATTAAACACTTGGTAGGAAGACAGCACTGTCCCTGTCCCCTCTAAGGAGCTAAAGCTTTGGTGTCTGGGCTCCGCTAAGCCCGTCCCAGTGCTGTGAACGTGTGCTGATTTCTCAGGCTGTGTCACCTCCGGCAAAGACATCCAACAGGTGCTGCCTCTGTTTGCCTAAAACATTTCAGGGTGTAATGGTAACACGCATTGTCTGCCATCTGATGCCAAGCGCGAGTTGGAGTTCCAAGCACATTCTTATGCATAGAATGTGCGGTAATTAGTATAATTATTAGGGGGCTTAATGAAGCTGGGAACAGCACATCAAGCACACATTTAAACAAAACCTTTTTCGAAAAGTGGGTGGAAAAGTTTGCCTGCTCAACTTCCTCCTTGTTTTAGAATTGGGATTTTAGGGTCTGAGCTCAGCGTCATTCACTATTTTCTCCCCACAACGTCTCCCCGCGGCGGTCGTGATTTTGCCTCTGGAGGGAAAACCAGAGTGTCTGAGGTCGTTACATCCTGCATATCCAATTCATGACCACGGCTGCTAACCTCACCTCACTGGCACTTCTGGATTTGGTCTGCGTTTCTCACTCAACTACCACTGTCAAGGGCAAAAGGAGCCATGTTGTCCCCCGAGTGATGACATCGCCTCCTTAGTGGCTTCCCAACACACATCTTCCTGGTCACCTTGTTCTTAAGGTGGGCTCCCCCCAGAAGCAGATCCTGAGAGGAAGTTTCTTATGAAGGATATTTTAAAAAGGGAATGTTCCTGGGGTAAACTAGCAGCTGCATATGGAAGGGAGCTTGGAGCAGGAAGAGGAAAGCAAGGAAAGATGGGTAAGCGATAGTCCTACCCCGAGCCAAGGCCCTTGGAGGGCAGCTGTGGTTCGACAGAGCAGTACAATGGAGGTCATGCCTTAGAACTGTCTCCATCAGGGTAAGAGAGCTGGAGCATTTAGATTGTGGCAACCTCAATTTCCCATCAGGCCACGGAGCCTGCACTGTGTGCCCTGGTATCCTCGGTGTTGTGAGATATTTTAATTTTTTGGAGGAAAGTACAGAAACAGCTGCTAGACACTGTCTCAAGACAGTGTGCAGTTTCCACTTTAGATTGCCCTACATTCCCTCGAATGACGTCAAATATTTGTGAAACTGGGTGTTAAGCAGCAGCTAGGATCTAAGAGCAAGTACCTATTGGAAATCAATGGAGAGCAGGAAATGAGGGTGGTGGTGTCCAATCTGATTCTGAGAGTGTTCAATAGGCCTGCGCATCAATAAGTAATTGTGGTTATTTATAAGTGAAGTTAACATGTTATTTTCTGCTTTAATTTTATGTAGCATATTCACAAACAGCGACTGAATTGTTAGGACATTAATACTACTTAAACCGTTTGGACTGTATTTTACTTAATAAATGGAACTGTTAGTTTTAGTTTTTGTTTTGACCTAAGAGTGAACAAATTACTGACACCCCAAGGGCCCCAAGGAACAGTGAAAGTTCTGGAAGCTCTGAGTAAAGGGCTGTCCCTGAGTGGATGTAAGTTTCCAGGCCTTCTGGCTATGTGTGCCACAGGCAAAGGGGCCTCCTACAGCTCAAGGGCAGCCTTCCGGCAAAAAGAGAAGGACAGAGCTGCTAGCAGTGAAGATCCAGGAGTCAGTTGGCCAAAGAAATGTGAAGTGGCTGGAGAGAAAGGTAGATGTGCTGGAGCTCAAGTTTCTCAAGCTACAGCGTGTATACCAGTCCCTTGAAGAGCTTTTTAAATATTCAGATTCCGGCTCCAGGAAAGGCCTGAGACACTGCATTTTTAACATGCCCCCTTGTGGTATGGCTGCTCCCAACCTTTTGTTTGGAGTGGCAGGCCTTCCCTTTCTGTTTTGGCCTGCTCTACCTTCCAGGTCCACACATCCAGTACCTTTCTTCAGTGACTCTCCAGTCTGAGACTGACGTGGTGTTTTGGGGGAAGTCCTGGAACTGGACGGCCCTTTGTTCCATTTAGATTGAGAAACGCAGGCTTACTTCTGCTTCTGGCCTGAAGGACAGTGAATAATGTCCAAAGTTTTCATTTCTCCTAATTGCCTTGTTTCTCCTAAAGTAGAAGACTGAGGGCTCTGGACACTGAGGAATGAGAACAGGTGAAACTGGACTAGTATAGAGCCAGACATCGAGGCCAGAGTATCACAGCTGGTATTTTGGGAAAGGCATTTCAGAGAAGCCTCTTGGACTTACATAGAGGCATAAGACCATCATAGAGATGGGGAATTCGAGGCCAAGAGATAAGCCTCAGGGCTCAGACCAGAGCTCAGGGCATTAGATTTAATGGCCCCGATAATGGCGGTCTTCTATGGTTGTTAGGTTGAGATTAGGGTGTCTTGAACCCCAGATGTTGAAAATGCAATAGAATCTAGTCGTATTGTCCTTGATTAATATTCCTGGTGGTGGAGTTCACTGATCAGAGATTGGAGGTATGATACATTGCATAGAATATTCTGGAAAATTCTCATTCATATATAAAAGATACTATTATGGTTTCAACATAAAGTGTTCTCCAAAACTCATATATGCAGTAACACAGTCATGTTCAGAGATGGAGCACAGAAAGGTGATTGTGTAATGAGCTTGGCAATCTCATTAATTGAGTAATCTGTTTATGAGTTCTTAGCCAAATGGGCTCTCTGGACCGTAGGGTCCACTTAGAGGAAGTATATCACTAGGGGCATAAACCTGAAAGATGTCTCTTGTCCTTAGGTTTTTCCCTCTCTCTGTTTCTTAGCTGTCATAAGGTGAGAATCTTTCTTTTACTGTGCATTTCCATCATGATGTTTCTGTCTCAAAATCATCTGGACTGAAATCTCCAAAACTGGGAACCAAAATAAACTCTTCTTCAGAAGGATGAGTTTGTTCCCAGTATCCCCTCTCAGCTATGTAGATAGACTATATCCTTTTTCCCATTTCTTTACTCTTGGCATTAAAATGATGTAAATGCACCCATTGCAATGCCACCTTACCAGACCTGGCAATAGAAGATGTGATATTTATTTCCCTCACCTATTACTGTGTGCCCTGTTCAAAAGACTGCTGTGGATTTACATGTCTTGGCTTGGAATCTTGCTTTCCTTATCTGCTTTGAGAAGAGTGAGTTGGATAACTATCATCCCAGGAGGATGTGGAGGCAAATGGACCAACCGCAGCCTGGTACCAAGCCCATAGGAGCCATAGCTGTCAGTGAGAAGTAAATGCTTGTTGTCATCTCCTGAGCTTGTGGATTATTTGTTACATAACATTATTGCCACAATAGCTGACTAATAGACTGTGGGACCTTTGGCTAGTTACTTACGTTAATCTCTGTGGGATGCAGTTTCCTCATCTATAAAAAATTGGCAATAACGCTTACCTTGAAGCTCAGTGTGATGGTTTAATAGGCTCTGACATAAGTAAAGCACATGGCATGGTGCCTGCTTTGCAGAGGGCTCTTGATGAATGGAGATTTTAGAGAGAGGGCAGAGTCACTCTATAAGAGCTACATTTGACAAAAGGGTATTGAGTGCTCATGGCGGAGGGCTCAGCGCCAGGAATCAGAGGGGATGAATTTCAAACCCTATTCCTGTTATGTGATTTATATTGGCTATAGATAGGTCACTGGGCAGAAATCCAGGGCAGACTGGGGATGGAGCTGGGGGGAAGTTGGAAGTCTACTCCCCTAGATGTCAAGCTTCACTACTGATCACTGGACCTGAATCCTCCCTCCTAGACTATGGGTTCTCTTTTTTTTTTATGAATTGCTGGGCAGCTTTACCCACCCCTGCCACTTCAACAAGATGATAGTGATAATTTATCAACTCAAGACACTAAAACAGAAGCAGTATTCTATGCATCTGATAAGGGTAGGATTTAAGAACTTGAAGTCCTTCTTGACTCCCCCTGGTTTTCCTCTGCCTTTCCTGCTGAAGTGGTCCTCCGGGTCAATACCTTTTGTTACCTAAGTGTGAGTCAGTTCAACAGTTTCTCCTAAAATAGGCAAGGAAGGGTGCTCTCAAAAGGCTCTAGGACCCCATGGGCTTAGGGTCCCTTGCCACGGCCACTTTAAGTACCCGGGAGCAGAAGGGCTGGGAGGCAGTTTTGGCTGTATTCCTGGAGGGTCTGGGGGAGGCTGCCTGTTCCTCTGTGGCACCACAAGCTGGGCCTGTGGGAGGGTGGAGAGATGAGTCAGATCGTGAAAGAGAAGTGAAGTCTGCTGACGCTGGGTGTTGTGTGGGTGCCCGGTGAAGATGCAAGGGCTGGGTGGGAAGAGGCTGTAGGGAGCACTGACTTGGAGGTCAGCATCACAGAGGACATGGCCTTCTCCAAATGAAAATCGCTTCCCCTGCTTCCTGTTCAGCCTGGGGAGCTAACATATGCTCACTTTCGAACATTGAAATGATATAAAAATACCTAAAGAAAACAAGGGAAACAATAATACCTAAAATATCAGTAGTCAGAAATTACCACTGTTAACCATTTGGGGCATGTAATCCCACATTGATGTGTGTGTGTGTGTGTGCGCGCGCGCGTGTGTATGTGAGAGGGAGAGGAAGGAGAGAGAGAGAGAGGGAGAGAGAGAGAGGTAGAAAGAGAGAAACTGCTATACTGAGCCTCATCTTCTATCTAAGGAGGGCAGGTTCTGTTTGGCGAGTGGCCTGTGGAGACCTGACCCCGAGCCCTTAGATAGACTGGAACACATGTGAGGGTGGCCTAGATAAGCATTTGGAGGTGGTGCAAGAGAGGCATTGACTTACTCTGCTTCATAAAGTGAGAAGAGCTCCTGGCTCCAGGGGCCATCAAGAGCTAGAGGGAGAGCAATAGAGCTGAAAATAGAAAGAAAAATACAGGCACAAAGCACAGCCCAGTAGGAGGTTGAGCCTTGGGGCAGAGGAATGGTCAAGACATCTTTGAAAAATGGGGACACATAATTACGGAGTTTCAAGTTGGATGCTTTGTTGCTATGAAAAGCCTTCACCAGGCTTCCACAAGCCATTAATGATGTTCATGACACAAACAGACCTCAGGTGAGTGTCCTGGGGTAGACATCAGGGAAGAGTTGACTATATTGGGAGTGTCATGATGTAAAACCAATGTAGGTACACAGGAAGGTAAGACGACCTTGACCTTGAACTCATTCAGTGAAAGGATAGGGTGGTGGTGGCAGGGAGTGTGATGGAGAATCCAAATGTGGCTACATCAACAAATGCCCTTCCAGAATCCATACCACGACCGGGGTTAGGGGCTCCTATTCAAGCCAGTTCTTTCTAGTTCTGACTAAAGACTGATCTTAGACATCTAGGTTATATGTTTCAGTTTATGCATCTTATTTTAATGGAATTTCATAGCTCTTGCTGCTTTTATATGTCTTTCACTCAGTCTGTGTCTTATGCATTTTGACCTGTCACTAAGTTTGTATTAGTTCACTTTGCGCCACGTCTGGGTGGTAAACTATTGGGAGGAACTAACAGTGTAATAGCCACTGCTCTACCAATAAGCATTTAAACAATTTCCAGTATGTCTGAGATAATGTACTTCAAGCTGCATTTAAACATTGGTTGATGTGGCTACTTAAAAATTGGTTTTATGTTAGAATACTAGAAACCAATGAACAAAATCCCCAAATAAACATACAGACAAAAAAGGCCAACAAAACCAAAACCTCATTAATGATTTTATTTCATTCCATGGAAAAACATGAAGGCCTTGCCAGCAGCCCCAAAGATCTCCATGGGTCACAAAGAGTAGTGGGATTTTAGTGACAATTACCTACCTGTCAGGTTGAGGGTGCAACACTGACAATGCCCTTGTTTCTGGAGAGTCAAAGGATGTTAGATCCAATTTTTCTCCTGACTGTGAAATTGGAACTGGTTCATTTAGGAACTGGAATTGCTTAGGTTTTTAACACATATTCAGTTTACAACCATGACCTATAAGTGCTGGGAAAAGGACAAAGTCTACTGAGAGAAATGGATTTTAAGTTGAGCAAATGAGCAGCTCAGGCGAGAAGATGCTATTTGGCTCCACTGCCAAAGGCAAAGAATATCAAAGCTGGAAGCTCCCTTTGTGAGTAGTTGGTCTGGCATCTTGATTTTACACACAGAGGAGATGGGGGTCCATAGTCACACAATTTGTAATACAGTAATGAGAACCACCCTGCTCAGGTGGGCACCTTCCTGTCCTCATTTTTCAGTGGAGGGAATAGGGTAAGAGGAGACCTGAACCCTGGTGGTCTGGAGCCCGAGAATACACTGTCATTAGGCACCACTGTTCCCTGTGGCAGATGAGGGAATCGAGGACTCTGGCCCAAGGATCCTTGCTTTCCTCCCTCACAAGGCAGCCCTCGGGCATAGCTGCTGAGGGAGACGGTCCACATCTCCCTGTCCAAGTGTCTTTCTGTCACAGCTGTGAGCCTGGGGGGACATTCTAGGTGGACGAGGCAAATGAATAATTCAATAAAAGTGAATAATTTCCATGGCAACCCTGCCAGTAAGTGACCTGTTCTGCTGCCTCCCAGAGCTGGATTCACCCTAACAAAGAAGCCCTCCATCAGCTTCCATGGAGTGGGCCGGAAGATGCTTTTCTTCTATGGAAACTGAAGTGCAACAAGGTTAGCAAAGGCAGGAGGGTGGGGCCTGGTGGGTCCTGGATCAAACATGGCTGCAGCAGGTCAGAAGAACACAGCAGGCCCCTGTCACCATAGGACAGAACTTGGTGCCAGGGAGGTATATGGAGATCAGTCCTCAGGTTTCAGTGGAAGCTGTGTTTTCTCATAGTGTACAATGATTTCAGGGCACTGCTTGTAGAACACTTATAAAATCCTTTTTCAGTAACAAAGGGAAACTGAGCCCCAGAAAACTGTTCCTTAGAACAGAGTCTAATGTGACTTCGGTGGTGAGTCAGGGGCAGAATGGAATGGAGCCACCAAGAGCTAAGATGATGAGAGAAACCACCTCAGGGGCTGCCTAGGGTGTGGTCGAGACTAAAGACACAGTCTTGTGTGTGTAAGGAGGTGTGTGTGTACCATTGTGCAAGTGAAAGCCTTGTGATGGGTGTCTGGGCAAGGTTATGAAGGACTGGCCAGTCTAGGATGTGCCTGGAAGGCCTGGGAGCCCTGTGGCCATGTACACTAACATATAAGAGGATTTGTCTGCAATATAAACTTCATCCTCTTTGGTGAGGCTTCCTGGGTGATGTATAACATGAACAGCCACGCGGAGTGGCCTTGGTGAGCTCTCTGGCTTTAGGCTAATCATCTTACCTTTCTAAGCTTCTCTTTCTTTGGTAACATGGAAATCATCAAGGGGAATTTGGAGCCTTATAGAATTCACAACATGTGGCTAATCCTGGGGCGAGTGTGTGGTAGGCAGCCTTTGGAGAGTGAGGAAGTGAGAGGCACAGGGCAAATGAACAGGTGCAATATGGCTCATTCTCCAGACTAAGCAGCATGGTCTTTGCTTAACCTTCCGAGAGATGAAAGAAGAGCATTGGAGTGGGAAGCAGCTGGCCCAAGGTCACACAGCCAGCAAGTTGCAGAAGCAAGGTGCAAGTTCAGGCCTCCTGAACCCAAGGTCTTAACCTTTCCTCTCCACCTTCCTTAGGCCCTCCGAAGTCGAAGGACTCATCACAGAAGAGGAGGCAGTGGAGGAGGAGGGAGCCTAGAAGCTGCCTCTGCTGCAGGGTTCTCACTTCAGCTCTTTGGATGGTGGACATAAAAGAATACAATGAAGTGACAGTCTGCAAGCATGGTCTCTCTTTTTCCAATTCAGTTGCATCTGCCAACAGCAAATATCATCATTTCAGGCCATAGGAGAACTGCAGCTCCCAGGAACCTTTGTCTCATCTGTGTAAATCTCTCACTATTTCCTTCTGCCTTGGTAGAGACGTTCCTTTAAATTACACTACACACGCCCACCTCTCACCATCATCCCAGGCACGTGTTTTATTCTATGTGACAATGATCATCAAACACGTGCCAATTTGATCTGGGGCCTTGATAGTCATTAAGAATAGATGCTTTCCTTTTGTATCATTTTATAGGTCAGATCATCAGACTGGGGTAATAATAACAGTGACAATAACAACAGCTGCTCAGTACTCTGCTAATATCTTTGCAGCTATCTATCAGTTCATTTAGTGAATCGCTAGGTGAGATGGATATTATTATCATTATTTCCATTTTAGTTTTTTTTTTTTTTTGAGACAGGGTCTCACTTTGTAGTTCAGGCTGGCCCTGAGGTCACTATGTAGCCCAGGCAAGCCTGGAATTTGGCAATCCTCCTGTCTCTGCCTCCTGAGTGCTGGGATTACAGGCATGAGCCACCACGCTTGGCACTGTGGTATGTGGTATTGATTGCTGGTGGACGTGAATCACCACACTCAGCATTGTATGTGGTTACTGGGGATCGAACTCAGGACCTTGCACTTGTGAGGCAGGCGCCGGAACCACTGAGCTAATCCTCCAGCCCCCTCCATTTTAGTTTTATTATTCCCATTAGTTGAATAATAGAGCTGGGACTCTACAACGAGGTCTCCAATAACAATTTGCATTTACCTAGGTGCTGTTTGTCCTCCCCTGAGACACGGGGCATCTCCAAGGCCTTTCTAAGGGTCCTTTGGTGACAACTTTAGAGCGGGCATCAGCATGAAAAGCAGACTTGCATCCAGAGCCCAGTTCGAGGCCGGAGCTCAGTAAGGAGGTCAGAGTCCTCATGGCCTGGCCCCCTCTAGACCCAAGGCAGGGCTTTGAAACAAAGGCTTGTTTTGTCTCTCAGAGGCTATTTCACAGCGTCTGGAGATTTCCGGTTGCAGTGACCATGGCCAGGAGGAAGGCTTGCTATTGGCCTCAGGTGAGAGGAAGCAAGGATGCTAAAGTCCTACAGAGCATAGAATGGTTCACAGAATCCAGAGTCTTCCATTGCAAACTAGTCAGTAGGGTTGAAGTGTGGGGGAAGAAACGGAGAGAGAGTGCTGTCAGGAGTGCAGCAAAAAGTCTACAGGGGTCGGGACACTGGATTTTCAGATGCTTCCTCAGCCCCAGGCACTGTTCTCAGTACTGCCACTCCTCGCCCCCTGGCTTTCACTCAGACACCTCTGGTGGGATGTACAGTTTTTGGCATCCTCATTTACAGAGGAAGAACTTGAGGGTTGGGAGGTTCAGCAGTTTGGCCAGAATCACAGTTCATAAAAGGCAGAGCTGGGATCAGAACCCACGGACCCCGTTACTGACCACAGTTCTACCTTAACTACTGCCCCTCTCTGCCTCTTAGAGCCCAGGCTTTGGAGCTGTCTGGACCAATTTTAAAGTCCTGTCTCTGATATTTGTTAACTGTCTAATTTTTTTTTTTTGGAGACAGGGTCTCGCTTTGTAGTTCAGGCTGGCCCTGAGCTCACTATGTAGCCCAGGCAAACCTCGAATTCAGCCATCCTCCTGCCTCTGCCTCCCGAGTGCGGATTACAGGCGTGAGCCACCACGCCCTGCTAACTGTCTAATTTTGATGAGTGGCCCAACTCTTCCAAGACTCAGGCTCCTAAACTCTCTATTTGTTTCCCAGGGCTGCATCCTAACTGCCAAGAACTTGAAAGCTTAAAACAATGGGAATTTATTCTTTCACAGTTCTGAAAGCAGAAATCCAAAATCAAGGGGCCCGCAGGGCAGCAGTCCCCATGAGGACCCCGAGAAGAGTTTATTCTTGGCCTCCTCAGTTCCTGGTTTTCCAGGCATTCCTGCACTGTGGCTGTAAAATTCGTCTCCTCACAGATTTCTGCGGTGTCTGAGTCTCCTCTTCTGTCTTCCGTGAAGGACTTAGGAATAAGCCAGTATAACTCATGTTGAGATTCTTAACTTAATTGCATCTTCCAAGACTTAAAAAAAAAAAAAAGTAAAAATTTCAAGTTGTAGGGATGCAGCTTTCTGGGGGCCAATATTCTACCTGCTATGGACTCGGATGCTATATCATGAAATGGGATTATAAATGGAAGGACTCCAAGCATGTAAATCCTCAGTAAATCTTACATGACCCTGGCCAGCATGTAGCAGGGACTTGGGAATTGGAGAAGATACCATGTGCCTGACACAGATATACCCCCATCTTGGTGGAGTGACAGAATACTTCATGACTGTATCAGTGTTTTGGGTCCTGATTGTTTGGATTAGTTTATGGTCCCTTTCTCTGGGCTAAGCACCTGACACTAGGAGATAGGATAGACTGTCCATCTTTGCCCTGGCCCTGTCTTCTGCATTCTGTTTATCACTGTCTGCTCTGACCAGCACCCCACACATCCTGTGACCATCTCTGAGTCCCCAAGTCTGCATACAGGCTTCTTAGAGCCCAAAGTCATTTAGCCTGCCATGGGCAGCTAGGTTTGTAATTCTGCCTTTTCATAAGATCCTTGAGAACAGGCATCATGAATGAGTACTGTTTGCCCAACAATCCAATTCTTTATGCTTCTAAGCACACGGAAGGTGGTACTTCCTAGTTTCTTTAGATCGGGTGCAGCTGTGTGAGTAGTTTCAGTCAATGAGTGTGAAGTGCTTCATTTCTGGGTTGGGTCACTTCCTGCTGGTGCAAACCCCTCAAGAGGTGCCTAACACTTTAGGAAGTGGCTGCCTCATAAGCTTGAGTGCTAGGGGAGGAGGTTGTGAAGCAAGATGGCAGGAAAAACCCTGATGGACTTGATGCCCGAGTGAGAGATACATGTTGCTACTCCTTAGCCATCGGAAGTACTGGCCTGTAGGTCTGGACTTAAAGGAGGAGAGAGAAGTACATGCTGCCATGTGCCTGGGAGTCAGTTCAGAGGAAAAGGACTCTGAGCATCAAGGACTCTGGGTGAGGTGTGATTCTTAGAGGACTCATCACTCTCTGCTCCCCTTCAGAGCCTTAGAAATGCAGAAGGCTCACAGCTCACAAACCCAAAAGTGTTAGTCATAGTGGATCTCCTGGAGGAAATAACACAAAGCCTTCTCTAAGCGTGGTTAGCAAGTCCAAGTAGTATGGGGTTTTTCTGTACTATTAGGTTTCAAAAACAATCTCTCTAAATAGAATCATGGAACAGCAAAGGACGCGAGTGAAGACTTGAGAGATAATCAAATAAAGTCTCTAGTTCAGTTAATCATACCACAGCAACTTAATGTCTTACTTATGGTAAATGCATGCAGGTTATGATAAGTGTTCTTCACAGTACAGAAGCTGGTTAAACGGAACTGTCTCACATTTGTTATTGTGCCTTTGGCTCACAAAGCCTCATCATCTTGGGGGAAACTGAGGCTGTCCAGCTCTTGATCCTTGAAACACAATGCAAAATTCTTTGGAACCTCCTCAGCCTGGTAATGCTGGCCAGATGGACTCTAGCTCCTTTGGCCCAAGTGTCTGATGCATCCAGGAAGAACTGGGTGAAGCCTGGCTTAAAGGCAAGTCAGCAAAGAGGAATCGGACCCCTTTCAGTGGATTGCATTAAACAATGACAGCTTCATCTTCTAATCACATTACCTCACCCCAGGGGGTGTTTCTCAGCCCATTATCACATGGCGTGGTTGGCTGGATCCCCATTTGTCACAGCAAACATCAGGCATATGGTAATGGTCCCGTAAAACATGCCCTGTTGGGTCTTAATGTCTATTTAATGACACCTGCTATGAAGGCTCCCATAACTGAACCTCTAATGGGAGACGAGGGGATATTAGATTTTGGAGAAGGAGAGTTCTCTGAATGACAGGCTGCCTCTCCCCAGGAGGCTGCTGCTGTGCTAAGTTGGGTGGGTGGGATGGCTGGTATGAAACCACAGGGACTGTAAGAGATAAGCTGGCCAGAAGAGCTCTTTGTTCTAATGGCGAAGGGGGAGAACAAGCCCCAAGGGACGGGCACAGAAGGGGTTCCAGCAGGGACACACGCAATATCAAGCTCGATTTACATTTCTCTTATTGGCCACTAATCTATGTGATGGTAACAAAAACTGATGGTTCAAAAAAGGAAACAATGCTTGTGTATATAGGGGCAGGGGGAGGTAGGATGGGTAGGGGAGGGGGAAAATGAAAATTAAGTTGTGTTATATACTTGTACAAATTCTCAATGTGGAGTGTAATTGTGATGTGTATATATATAAAATATATATAAAATATTATATATTATATTATTATATAAATATATTATAGAACATTATATATACATATATGTGTGTATATATACATACATACATATATATATATAAATGTACCAATAGAAGTTAAAAAAGAAAAGTTCTCTCCATAGCAAGACTCGGGGTGCTATAAAAAAAGTAAATTCTAACTATTCCATCAATTTGGGGAGGTGAAGAACAGCTGATTTTTGTGGGTGTAAGGCTGAGAAACTTCTCTTTTATCTTGCCAGGAGTTGGAAATCTAGTTCCTTCGCATCTCTTTTTCCCCTTCTTTTTCCTTCCTCTTTCTGTACCTCTCAGCTTCAGTTGTCAACATCAGGTAGAAGGAAGCAGAGGGTGTCTTATGGAAAAGAAAGTTTCAAGAGGGAGAGGAAGATTTCACTCCTCTTCCATGTGAAATCATATTCTGCGGGAGGCACAGGTGGGAGGACACCCAGAGCCCGTGCATTCCTTGTGTGCCGGGTAAAATACTGAGACGCTCACTATGGAGACTGTGTTTTTCAAAGAGAATCGCAGTACTGACTTCCATTGCACACGACCTCCTATCATGTGAGTATCAAGAGGCAGAGTTCAGTTTCCTGCTCCTTGAATCCACGTTGGCCCATGACTCACTTGTAACCAATAAGCTGTAGTTAGATGTGACACTGAATGCCTTCTGAGGCCGGGTCAGAGAAGGCCACGTAGCTTCTACCTGCCGCCCTTGGGACTCTTTCACTGAGGGACGTCAGACACTCTGGAATCTGTACGTAGATGATCCAGTCAGCAGCACTGTCTGCACGTTCCGGTGGCAGCCTTCGGATGACTGCAGCCCCAGCTGACGTGAGCTTGCAGACTGCAGGAGAGACGACTCCCTCATTGAGTTCTTCCTGAGCTCTTCAGCTACAAAATTGTGAACAAGATAAAATGACTGCTTTCTGGCCTCTAGTTTTTGAGGGTCATTTGTTACACAATAATAAATGGAAAACTGAACAAGTTCAGCTTTTACTATTGAATGATTCACAACACTGCCAGAGATTGGAGAAGCTCAGCCCTGCTTAAACTATGACATCATAGAACTATACATAGGAACACAGACAGGAATTGGCTAAATGCCAGAGAGTCATGATAGTATGTGGAACAGCAAGGAAGCATCACAGGAGGTCAAGTAGGGATCATCGTTTTTTCCCCCCAATACTGGGAATCAACCCAGGGGCTTTGCACTGAGCTAGGTCCCAAGCTCTTCTTTTAAGTTTTTATTTTGACACAGTACCTTACTAGGTCGTTGGGGCTGGGCTCAAACTCACGATAGTCTTGCCTCAGCCTTCTAGAGTTCTGGGATCATAGGAGGATGCTACTGCCGGTGGCTCTAGTAGGGACCATCTTGGCGTGGAGATGGAGAGTTCTGTCAGATCTGCAGGTAGCTGAAGGCATGTGGGAGAGGACATTCAGAACTACAGGGTAAAGGTAGCACATCCTTCTAGTTGTTAATTGAGCCCCCTAGGAAGTCAGAAAAATATTTTCACATTAAAACCAGTAAGAAGAACTGCAAAATAAAAACACAAAAAGATATGTCAGGATTAGTTGCACAATTCAATAAATCCTATAAGTTTTCGGGCTTTGTTTTTGGCTTCTTGGAGGTACTCATTTGTTGCTTAGGAGGACTTTGGAAGAAACTGAGATGCTCTGAATATGTGATAGTTAACTGTAGTGTCAACTTGAGTAAGAAATAAACACCCAGTTAGTTGGTTTCATAGTTCTGGGAGTGTCTGAGGGGTGGACTTAGCGTAGATGGAAGACTCACCCTGAGTGTGGGTGACTTCTAGCCGAGATAGAATAAAAAGTGAAAGAAGAAGGAACTCTTGCTTTTGTTTCTTCAGAAGAACTGCAGGTTTTGACGTTGCCTTTAGATATCCACCTCCAGGGTTCCAGCACAGACCTTTGGTTTCCTGATACTTGCACAAGAGTCTATAGGGAGCTTCAAACCTTTGCCTTTTGTCCACATCCTTCAGATCTTCAGCATGCAGGTAGCCCTTCTACATTCTTCCATACCTGGCTGCAGGTGGCCACCGTAAGCCTACACTGCTAAACCACATACATTATTTATATGTATAGGTATATCTTACATTAAGTCTGTTTCTGAGTGTACACTGATACCATGTTGTTCTCAAAAAGTTTTCATCTAAAGGTGAAATATGATCGGGCCTATTTTAGAAAGATTTCTCTGGAAACAAGAATGGAAGGTAGTCTGGTAAGAATGAAGGCAGGATGCTTGTTCAGCATGTGCTGGATCATTCCAGATAGAGATCCACAGAATGGAAGGACATGAAATGTGACAATTATAAAAGACCTTTTCATACTGAACCTTTCCTATTTCTACATTGATGTCTTCTCCACGAAGTTGCCATCTGAGAAGGATTAGGACCCTTCCTAAGTCATTGGACAGCTCTCTGTTTCTCCTATACTGTCGATAATACCACATAGAAATGATACCAACATCACCAAGAGCATTTACTGAATTATTTCTGCACGCAAAATACTTTCCTTATTTTCAGTTAGGTGTATATTCACCTCTATAGTAATTATTATTAATGTAACTTTATGAATGAAAGACTCGAGAGCCAGATGCAGTATTTTTAAAAAGTTTTATTGTTGAGATAGGAGCTGGGGTGGCAAGTTTATCTAGATCTCCAAGGAGACCATAAATAACCTGAAGCCATAACCATATATTCTGCGTTATACTTACATCCTCATCACCTGAAATAGTATGGTTAATTGGTATAATGATTAATTGAATATTATATTGACATCCCAATAAAAATCTACACTTCCCTGTCCCCATCTCATGTAAAGGAAAGAGGAATCAGAAAATACCTCTTCTGTGGCACGTTACTCCTCTTGACCAAAGTCTACTGGGCCTTGCTCAGCTCCAACTATGTTCTACTGATTGCTGGCCCAACCATGCTCAGCTGAGCACACCAGGACTTAACAAGGACTGAATTGTTTCAAAGAGTGTTTTGAGCGAGTTGTAAATGCATTTCACTAAGTCCCCTTGCTGTATATAATTGATGTAGCTGATGAAAAGCAATCATGATCCTGTGAATCATTTCTGCCTGTTTACAAGTGCATTTTGTTCCCCATCTTCCAGAAGGATGCACAAAGCACACTTTAAAGGAAAATGTATTTGATATTGACATATGGTAAAACTGTCCTGCATCCAGTTCCTTACTGGCTCAGATGATCTGCAAAAAAGAAAAAGGCAAGTTCATAATTACTATAGGTTTTTTTTTACATACCCACAGATAATTGCTTTTAAGTATAAACAAGGGAATTTGCAAGAATGATCATTTTATCTCCACTTGGTTTGTTTTAGGATAAGAAATATGGCAGGTACCTTGAGATGTAATTATTTGTGTACACATCTTTCACTTTAAGGGATGAAATGTGCATCATTCTAATTCCTTCCTTGCTCCCAATGCCTCTGCTAAACTTAGCACAAGTAGTCATTTGTTAAATAGATGAACAAATAAATGGAAGGGAGGAGTAAACCTTTGGAAAAAAGTGTTGGAAAACCCTCAAAGGGAAGTATTCTTTTTTATAGTGATGACTGAGGTTAACTAATAGTCTATATGAATAGCAGGATTTGAAAGAATGAGAGTTTGAGTATTTGAACTAGTGAGGTTGTATCAGTTAGCTGATGTTGCAGTTATGCTGTTTAACAAAATGACTGCAAACATAGTGTTTTGAAAAAGTTTTCATGTTAATGATTATGAGTTTGTAGGCTGACTGCAGATGGCTTGTTTAGTTAGGATAGGTTAGGTGGATCTACTTTGTGCTACAGGTTGACTAACATATGCTAGAGAATAGACTCAGGTCTATTTCACAAGTTTCTTGGGGGGGTCTTCTCTCAAATGGCAATGTTTCCCTGATGTATACTCTTTTCACGATGGACTACCACAGTGCAGAAAAAGCCAATGCAATTGCACAAGAACATTTCAAGTCTCTGGTAACAGCACATTTGCTAACATCTCATTATTCTAAATAAGTCTTCTAGTCATCCCAAAAGTCAAGAAGGAGGAAGGTAGGAAGTGGCCTCTAGACCACTAGGTCATGGAAAGGGCCTGAAAGCAGCATTCTACTGCAAAGCAAAGAAGAGTTGGAAGAAAAATGTGGCAGTCAATCTTGTTTATTAACCTGACTGGATCAAGAAACATCTAGAAAGGTAATGGGATTTTGAGGGCACTCATCAATGTATTGACCTATTGATGAATTTATAGCTGAGTGGGATATTAGGAGGTGGAATTTAGTTGGAGGGAAGTAGGTCATTAAGGGTGTGCCTTTGAAGGGTAAAACATTTCTCAAACTCTTGCTCTTTTTACTTCCTGGCTACCATAAGGTGATACCATGATGTATCTGTCTTGCTGCAGGCCTAGAAGCAATGGAGCGAAGCAAGCATGGTCTCATTTTGACAGTGAGCCAAAATGAATCTTTTTGCCTTTAAGTTGCTTGTGTCAAGTATTTTGTTCTAGAGATACAAAGCTAGCACACAAAATTTCATACTACCACAAAGAAGGCTACAGAAGTAAAGAGAACAGAAAAGTGAAATGATAAAGGGAGAGAATGAACAGAGATGGTGGAAATGGAGAAAGAAGGGGGAGGTGTTTATAGCACATCTAGTTTACCCAGCTTGGGTTTTAGTTTCATGAAAGAGTAGGGATCACCACAATAAAATCAGCTCAAGCCATCACTAAGACACTTCAATCTAAAAAACATCATAGCAGTACATAATATGCTTGTTACAAAGCTGAGAAGTTTAACTTCCCCACATTTATTAGGTTTGTTGAGAGGGACAAAACACAAAGATGTGTCAACAGCAGGCATTAACTGTGCATATTGTGTGACTCCAGTCACCCCGGGCCAGCTCACTTCTGTCTCAGGTCATGCCATGTGTCTTGGCCTCTGCTTCCTAGTTTTCACACAGCCACAGTGATTTTCTTCCCATTAAATCCAATGGTCACTTTCTAGAACTCTTATTTTAATTGTCTATAGCTTGTGAAACTGTCAGCCACTTCCTGCAATTCTCCATTCTTTTGGATTATGTGTTGTGATTCTCATTTGAATTTTGCTCTATCTCCCAGAGTATTTCTTCTCAGCATCTTTTCTAGGCTCACTCAAGTTTTCAAGGAGACAAAGGCTGGCGACTGAGCTAGAGAAAAGAAGTAGTCGGCAGTGAATGGTCCCACACTCTGTGTTGGAAAGGTACCAGCTCCGTGTTAACAGCACCTACTGTGATACTGAATATGGGTGGTGAGCTCATCTGGGACCAGCTGTCCTATTTGAACAGTAACCCCCTATCTGCTTATAAAAATGGGGGTGGTGCAAATGGAGACACCTGGATGATATACTAATAAGTGAAATCAATAGATCACAGATAGACAATTTCCGGATCTTCTCTTTGGCATGAACACCTCTAGATGCAAATGAGCTCTAGAAAGTATGACAGCTTTTATAGAGTGGAAAATTTCTATAGAAAACTTGGTGTGGGAATGTGATGAGGGGAAGGAATAATTATGATACAGAAAGAAAATAAAAGAGCAGGTATAAAGGGGGTGAGGAGGTGTGGGTGGGTGGGTGGGGATATGGGTAAAAATGAGAATTGACTTGTGTCATATACTGGTACAAATTCCCCAATGTTATACGTGATTTTGAGATGTATATAAATTGTACCAATGAAGAATTCAATTAAAAAAAATGGGGGTGAGCCGGGCATGGTGGCTCATGCCTGTAATCCCAGCACTCGGGAGGCAGAGGCAGGAGGATTGCTGAGTTCAAGGCTTGCCTGGGCTACATAGTGAGCTCAGGGACAGCCTAGACTACAAAGTGAGACCCTGTCTCAAAAAAACAAACAAAACAAAACAAAACAAATGGGGGTGAAAGTTCAAGCCAAAGTTGGCCACTGTGTAATTTACACTTCCTTCTGAATTGCTGAGGGTACACTTGGTGCCTGCAATACCAATTCTCTAAGTAGCCACCGGTGAGTTTGGCAAGTTGGTGTGCTGAGCTGATTGCACATTTACTGCATATGTAGAGGGGAAGGTACATGCAGTCTTGAGCTAAAAATAGTAAATATGCTTCTGCTTCATAAAAAAGGAGCTTTATCTTTCCACTTCATCTCTCACCATCCTTCTCCAGTGTGCACTACACCAAAATCACTTCCAGGTGATCTGGTTTAGCTCCTCAAAAGGGTCATTTATTTCCCTACCTGCTGATGTTTCCATCATCTGAATCCCCCTTCTGCTGTCATGACTTCCCTGACTCCCTAGAAGGAAGCAACTGCTTTGCGTCTAACCTCGCTTAGCCCTTCTCTGAATCTCCACTAGGGCATTTATTACTGTTGACTTTGTATCACCCTTATTTCTGCCTGCTGCTTATATACTACTTTCCCCAGTTGGTTGCTGGTTCCATTCACTGGGGAGATTAGTTCTGATTTACACCAGTATTTAGCCAGAGATTACAAATAGGGTCAATGATCGCTCAATAAATCAATAGACAGTTTGGGAGCAAGCAAACTGGGATGGGGGTGACTCTCTGGGGGAAGACAATCTTACAGGTTCTTAAAAATTTCTATCCCAAGCTTGTAGTTTTGGAAAAGAGACGATAAAATCAATTTTTATTGAATCCATCTCTTCTTTGCAGAGTTATTTTGTGATCTCTTTCACTGGGCCAATTACATTTATGAAGATGAATTATGACAGTCAAGAACCCATGTGCATGGATTACTATGCGCTAACTATGTAATTAGCGGCTGTGGCTAGGAGAGGAGTTTGTTAGATATTTCCATAAGAAAAAACACATTATGATCCATAAAAAACAATGAGCAATGATAATTTCATTTTTATTGGTCATTTAAAAACATTCACTGATAATTCTCCCCATGCTTAATAGGCATATGTTTGCCTCCTTCAGAATATACCCATAAACTTGTTGCAAAACGCATTCTTACATAATCGTTCCAGCCTCGCTTCTGTTATGAAAGACTTTCAAAGACAGGGAATATGAAGTTCATCAAGGGCATTTTAACTGGTAATACCAGTTATTCTAAATCAGCACCTACGGTTCAGAGCAGCTGGAAGGGCAAGGCCCAAACTAACTACTGCACTGTCTTCCAGCCGAGGGTGTTTTCCAACTGAGAGGGTTAATCTTCTGGTTTGCATTTGAATTAAGAAAGAATAGGCCAATATTTCTTCCTTTCAGTGGGGAATGCAGAGGCCGCAGGCGTCCCAGACCCAAGGCAGGTCAAAGACAGACTTGCAACAGGTGGTAATAAAGGTTAACTAGCAAAGGCTGGATGAGGAAATGAAGGCATGAATGGTGGATTCAGTTAAAGTGGATGGGATCTCTCATATCCTAGCCTCCATGTTCTGACACAGACTTCAGATCCTACTGCCACTGGTTCTCAGCTTTTCTGGGGAGGGCACCAGCTTCTTGTCCGCCCTTCATAGCTTCCAGAGCTGCCTCTGAAGTTCATGTGTTTCCAAAAATACTTTAGGAAATTATCACAATTTCCCAAACGGAAATTAAATCCTTGAAAAAGCACTTCCTTTTTCTTTTTGCTTCTTTTGGCTGCTGAACTCCATTCTCTGGTTGCTGACTGACACCTCAAGGTCCACTTTTCCTGCCGTGTGCAAGACTGGAGAACTGTCAAGGTTGAAAAACGAGGACTAAGAAGCTAACTGGCAGTACCTCCAGGGGAAGAACCCAGCTCATAGTTTTCAGTACATGCTGGTTTCTCTCCAGAAACTAGCTATCCATTACATATGCTTTGGAGGACCTGGAAGCCTGACACAGTTACTGAGTGTGGGATATATGTGCATATGTGTGCATGTATGAAGAAATTGATATGTGCACGTGTGTGCACATTTGTGTGTGTATGCCTATGTGACTGGGTGTGTGTGAATATATGTATGTTTGTGCATATGAAATCATGTCTACGTGTGAGGAACTATGTGAATGTCTTTCTATATTGTGGGTGTACATGTGCCTAATACCTGTGAAAGTGTATGTGTGTATGTGAGGATATTACTTGTGTGTGTGAGAGATGTGTGTGAGACAGGAAAATGTGTATGCCTGCGGTCATACGTGAAAGTATAGGTATATGTGCGTTTATAGGTAATTTCCAAGAAAGCGTATTTTGGCATGTGTAAGTACATGTGTGTATGTTACCCCTGAGTGCCTGTGTGTTCTGCTCTCCCTGGAATTCTTCCTATACATGTAGGTAGGGAGAAGGAGCACAGAGGATGTGCATGACCTTGCCCTTCCTCTGAGCATGGGGAAGGAGCTCTGCCGTGTGTTTACCCCAGCCTTAAGGTCACTCTGCACCTAAGGCTTTTCCGGGACAGCCACTTGGTTATGTGTTCCCCACATTTCTGTGCCTGTGTCAGCAGCCTGGGTTCTGCTGGCACTGGTGGTTCTGCAGCCTGGGGTTCACATGGCCATGGCCATGGCCTGCTCACTACCCACACTTCCTCTGTGTCCTCCATCCCACTTGGCTCTCTTCTTTTCTCTGAATATTTTCTGCCTGTACTGTTCTCTGATACTTTGTGGCAACCTCAGGACTAGAGTTTGTCCTACCGGATTATGAGAAGTGGCGTTAGTGTGTTGGTCACCCCAAGCTTACTGGTCTGGGTGCAGCTCAAGGTCCTTTTCTGGGAACAGGCAGAATTTGTCCTGGACTCTAAGGTGAGACAGACTCTTTCATATCCCTTGGGAGTGTGTTTGAAATGACACCCAGTGGTGTGGGTGGTGGATTTAACTAAGGGCCAACTTGAAAGGCCCAGCTGAACTGAGTCAGCATGGTTCTGCTTGTGTGAGACCGCTTGCGGACTGTTGCCAACAGCAGGAAAAGAGAACTAAGGGAATGGCTGTATGTTGTTGATTTTCCTGGAGAAGCTTGTAGTGGCTTGCTTTCCTGATAAAATTTGGCTGGGTTTGGGTCTTCATTGTTGCCAGGGATGGTTCTCTTAGGGGAGCTCTGGTCTTTGCCTTGAGCATTGCTTTCTGACGCCAGTGAGGATCCCTCAGCCTTCTAGTACAGATCCTACTACCGTTGCCCCTTGGCCGTCCCGGTGCAGATCCTCGATACAGACTTTATGAGACACTGCCATGGAGTCTAGGCTGTTGGCTGGACTCACAGAGGACATTGCTGTGGGCTATAGGCCTCCAGCTGAACTTGCATAGGACACTGTTGTGGGATCTAGCCCTTTGGATTCTTCAGATCTGTAACACATGAACAGAGCTCTTGTACTCCTCTGCATTTGATGTTTTGGGGTGAAAATTATAAAATAACCCTACAAATTACGTGACCTATATTAAATCTATTCCTTTGCAAACCCTGACTGCAACATGTGACTTCTATCCCAAGTCAGTAGGGTTTTCCTGAGTAGGAGGAGGGAAATTATTGATTGATGAAATTGATTGTTCATTGTTATTGCCTCATTTCTAAAACATGGGGTGAACAGTTGTTTTAGATCCACCTCAAAGTTTTTCTTATTCATTTGACCACTAGTATCCAACACTCACAACTTACAGGAACTTACTTACTTTACCTCATGGTTACAGTCCATGGGTGGTTGGCTCCAAAGCACAAACAAGATGATGGAGTGACATAGGCATCAGTCCTGGTAACCAGGAAGCAGAGAGAGAAATGAGAAGCGAGGAAGGGAGATGTACCTTTCCAGCTTACTCTCCTAGTGACTCGCCTTGTCTGATCAGACCCCACCACCTAATAGCAAGTCAGCTCCCCTCTGTGATTCAACCCCTTCCACAAGTCCCACCTATCAGCACGTGAAGCCTTTGGGACACATTCTTGTTTTAAATGATAAAAATGTCTTTGACAGTTAATTCAGCATTTAATGGGTGTCAAATGCAGACCATGGGCCAGAGTGGCTAGCTTGGTGACTGCCATTTTTTGTGTGACTTCTGGGACCTTTCATTTCCTTGCTTGTTACACAGGAGTTAATATAATATCTGACTCAGGAGACTATTCTAAGAATTCAATAAAATCATTTAGAATCCTCCATAATGTTAGTTATTATTACTACCTTGATGTTGTCATTGTTACCGCTACTTTGAGCTGTGTGGCAAGTGGAGTGCGGTGGACCCGGGTGACTAATAGGACTCCTGCCCTATGGCAGCTCACAGTTCAGCTGCCAAAGCAGAGATGAAGAGATACCAGTGATGACCAGAAGCAGAATGGTGGAAGCAAAATGGTGAGCATGACAGAGGAGAAACACAACAAGTTTTACTTTTGGTTGTCTGGAGGAGATAGGTCCTCGCGAGTTGGAGCTTGAAGGATACTTGAGACTCAGCTAATCAGAGGCAGGAAAAGAAAGATTTTCTGGCCAATGGAGAACCTATCGTGTAGACTGGCTGAGTCATACATAATTGGGAGGCTATAGCCACTGTGAGAAGCTACAGAGGACCCTGAATACCAAGCTGAGTGAAGCCTTCAGTTTTTATTCTGCTGGGCATGGAAGTGACTCCAACATCTTAAGGGACTAATTGGATCTGATCATTGCCAAGGGTAAAATTTTCCACTGTAAAAACAAATACGTTTACCCAAGACAAATATTGGGAGGAATAACTGGCCAGGTTTCCAATTATTTGGCTGTTTGAGTTTATTTCCTGCTATGGGCAGAAGAGCCAACAAGAGTGATGTCACAGGGGATAAGGGATGCCTCGTGTCAACATCAGAAAACTGGCTTGGACTTTCCAAGGACCATGGATCAGGAAAGAAGAAAAGAAAGAGAAGAAGAAAGCTTTTGACCTCAGCCCTTTGTAATTGCTATAGTCCGGTGAGTTCCCAGAGACCTGGAGAAATGATCAGTGAGAAACCTGGAGTCAGATGGGCCTGAGTCTCAATCCCCCGTTTACCACTGACCTAGTTGTGTGAACAAATCGTTTGATTTTTCGGAGGTCTGGTTTCCTCATCTGTGAGATGGCAATAATAATGGTGACTTTTTCACAGGGTTGGAAAGGAGGCTCAGTGACCAAACACATAGTATGTTGTTGTTGGCGGTATACTGAGTGTGTGGTAAGTCCTCGCTGAACGACAGCTAGTGGGAGACTTGGTGGAGGCTGGGCATGTAGGCCTTCTGACCTCTTACCTCCCCTTCCCAGCAAGTCCTTCTAGCCTGTTGAGCTCTGAGCAAGCTGTGTCTCACCCTGGGATGAGCTTGAGAAGTGTTGCAATGAAAAATACAGGTCCTTGCTTTGGAGAATTTGCAGTGAGAGAAACCAAAGAATATCATGTATTTTTTACCACCTCTCTAAGAATGTAAGAAATGCATCATGCACTCTTTTTTTTTTTTAAGGCCCTTTAAAATTTTAGCTATAAATGGTAAAACACATCAATGAATTTCCCCAAAGCCATTTGAAAGATGAGCCTCTAAGGAAAATGTATCTTACATAGCCGTTGATCTTAAAATATTTACTATGGATATGTTCATCCTAGAAATATTGTATACTGCTTTTTATTATTTGCTCTGGGTGAAATCACAGGGATTTGGCCTTGATGGTTTTTTTACAAGCTGTGTGGAATTGGCAAGATGGTTTTCTGGACCATACTCAACTTTCTTTCTTTCTACCCTTTGATTTGTTAGTTTCTGGTGCTTTTTACCAAAGGTGTCTCTGAGACTCATGAACAGTTGGTGCCAGGGAGCTGAACACACAACTGCTAACAGGTGAACTCTGGAAACAGGTGATTAGGGAATCATGGATATTTGAGTTGGAAGAATCTTGGAGATGATGTTGTCCAATGCCCTTTCTCATATATTAAGATACTTTAAAAAGTATCTTACTCTCAGGTTAGATGCCAATACTCTAAACTCCCATTGGACTGGCACAAGTTGAAAAAAGCAGTAACAGCTAAGGTCTGTAAAAATGCATGTGAATAAATGTTTATATTTCATGTAAATATAAATTTCCATGGAATTCATGTTTCCATTGCTGGTAGGAATGTGGGTTGTTATTTTTTGACGATTAGGTCATCAATACTGATTAATGTTAAAATTTCACACAGTCTTTAAACTGTCAGTTTCATCTTTGGGAATCTGCCTCACAGAACTTCAAAGACAAGGATATAAGTGTCTGTGTAATGTGCTGCTCATTTCAGCACCTACAAACAACCTGGCTCTTAATCAAAAGGCAAATATGTGAATAACCATTCTTCAGTTTTGTAGACTAGTGGTCTCTAAATAGTTTACAATGCTCATCTAATGATAGTATGTACCTTCATAATATAGGTAGTTGTACGTATGAGTACTGTAAATGTAGAATGACAAAACAAAACTAAAAACTTTAAACAGGTGAGATAAAAACAAGCAGAGATGAAAGATTGAATATTTTCCTCTAGTACCAAATGAGGTATATTCACCTGTTTTGTAACTCCCTACTGGAGAATTTTATGCTACCTTCTAAAAGAATAAACATATCATTCAGTAAACATTTTAAAAACAATAAAACTATGCAGATTTGATTAAATTTTTTTTGCAAAAGCATGATACTCCTTAAATTATTTATTTACATCTACATTTGGGGAAAATAAGATATAAAAAGACCATAAAAATGAGAATATGACATAATATTAAATAAAAAGAGTAAAAATCGGTAAGTTAGATTAGTCATTATAGGTACAAAGTGAATTAACTTGAAAAGCAACTAGAAAATATGTAAGAGAATTGCTTTGATTAGATGCACACTCTTTATCTTGTGCTTAGTTATTTTAGTATTAACATTAGCAAATATTATCTCATCCTCTCTGGGCTTACTTCTTGGTTTTCCTTCTTATAGCAGAATGATTCCATTTGTCGCTGTGCAGAGGCCTCTGAATTCCCAATACCATTCCTATTATTCTGGGCTTCACATTCATGAGTTTCCATTTCACACTCCCAGAAGAAAGGCTGAGTTCTCTGAAGCCCAAGTCCAAGTCACCAATAGAAATAATCTGTTCCAGCTTAGGTCATAGGGTCCCAAGGTTCCGATGAGCTCTGGCCATTGAGACAAAGTCATAAAGTCAAATCCAGCGATCAGTTCCACCATATTTGAGTGATAGTTCTCAGGGGAGGGTGGCAATTTCCAAAGATGCGCATGGCCAGTTATTCATAGGGTTAGTTCTAGAGCTTGAAGCCTCTGGACTAGGTTGGGTGATCTTTCCAGTCCAGAGTAGATTCACATCCAAGGGTTCTAAAAAAAAAAAAAAAAAAGATTTGAGTCAGTGATTTGTGAGATTGACACAAACCAGAGGCATCAAAATAGGACATCTCTCTTGGGAAATGAAAAAGTAATTTGCAGAGCGGAACCTGGCTCTTCAAGGATGAGGGTGCCTCTGCCTTATTCCTACTTGTTTGTCCACAATTAAGAGGTTGTGTAAAACGGTTTTCATATGGTGTCTGCTGTCCAGTGCAGCTCTCAGACCTGACAGGTTACTACTCGCTGGTATCTTGTGCGTGAAATGTCCTCTTCTTGGCCTCATGCCTCAGCCTGATCCTGAGCTGCATGACAAGGAACAGCCTATTAAAAGAGAGAAGCCAGGAAGAGAGAAAGAGAGTTGGTTCTGGCAGGGGGCCCTGCTGGCACTCTGGAGTACAGCACTGTGGGATAAGCCCTGGTCAGCACTCAGAGTGGCAGGGGAAAGCCAATTCCCTGATAAGAACTCGGTGGAGCCAGAGATGGCCCAACTGCCCCTGGCTACTGGGCCATTTGAAGGGAAAATTGAATTATAATCCTACCATCCTTCGTACCTCCAGAAATTTGTCATAGTAGTTAAATGTTAATAAAGCCAGAGAGATGAAATGGGTAGTTTCCTTAAAGATTACACCTCGCCCCCACCAAGGTCAGGTAGAAATTATAAGTACTGGTATAGTCAGATCACTCTGGTTGTATAAATGTCACAACGAAAGCAAGGAGTCATTCAGTTTTCTATATTCGAACATCTCATTAGAGCCTGTGTCATTTTCAGACATATTGGGTAGCAGAAAGGTGACATTTAAGGTCCCTTATGGTAAGAAAAGCTCTTAATTATCTGATGGAGGTTAATGTGTCTGTGGAACAGGGAAAGCCTGAGTGTAAAATGGAATAATGGATTATGTTAAGAATAGATTTCATGGGTGTACCCATGAGGTGGGCCATCCCATTAGGGTACCTGGCCAGAGTTTTCCTGCCTACTTGGTTCCCTGCCAGGCTGAATGTGGAGACCAGAATGGTTTTCTTTGGTATAAAGAAATGATGACCACAGATGTAAGGAAGAGGATTCCAGGGAATAAGTTCTTTCCCTCAACAATGATGTAGGTAGAAGCTAAGTTCAGATAGGACACTGAAAGCCATGATATGGCCATGGGCAGGAATGAAACAGAGCTACATGCAGCTCAGGGTAGCCTGTGACTCCAATGGAAGAGACTGTCAAGGGCTATAGCATAGAATGCTCATTTAATGAGTTATAAGAATGCATGTCCTCCCAGCACTCGGGAGGCAGAGACAGGAGGATTGCTGAGTTCGCGGCGGCTTGCCTGGGCACCATAGTGAGCTCAGGGCCAGCCTGAACTACAAAGCGAGACCCTGCCTCAAAAAGCAAAAAAAAAAAAAAAAAACAACCAAAAAACAAAAAACAAAAAAAACCATATATACCATATACCACAGTGCCAGGCATGGTGGCTCATGCCTATAATCACAGCACTTGGGAGGCAGAGGCAGGAGGATCGCTGAGTTCGAGGCTTGCCTGGGCTACATAGTGAGCTGAGGGCAAGCCTGAACTACAAAGTGAGACCCTGTCTCAAAAAAAAAGAATGCATGTCCTTGTGCAACGCACGGCCTATTCCTTGCATGTGGGTGGACAGTGTGACTTGCTTCTAACAAAAGTGATATGGTAAAAGTGGTGCGATATCACTTCTAACATTAAGTTAGGTACATAACATAGAAACCTATTTTCCAGCTTTTGTCATCACTTCTCTCTGACAAGGCAAGCTGCCAGGCTGCACGATGCACCACGGAAAGGCCCAGGTTGCAAGAAACGGAGTGACCTCTGACCAACCTCCGGCAATAGACTGAGACCCTCGGCCTGACAATCCTCAGGGAACTGAATCCTGCAAGCCCTTGACCTGGGAAGGGAGTTTCTCCGAGCTGAACCTTCTGACGAGATTGCAATCCATCCTAACTTCTTGAATGCAGCTTGTGAGAGTCGCTGTGCCTGAGGACTCAGCAAAACTGTGCTGAGATCCTTGATGTATAGAAACTCTAAGCTAA